>CAUYQG010063049.1:0-12179 GCA_963574415.1 Tarsius wallacei
AATGTTTGGGACATAGTGTGTGTCCTATAAATGTGGCCTTCCCAATGCTTGTGCTACACGAAATAAGTACTAATTTATTGTGTATTAAATTATCTTTACATCGTTCACAATAGCAAGATCATGGAACCAACCATGCTGTCCTTCAAAAGAGGACTGGATTTAAAAATGTGGTACATGTACACAATGGAATATTATGGAGCCATAAAAAAGAACAAAATCATGAATTTCGCAGCAACCTGGATGGAATTAGAGTTTATAATACTGAGTGATCTCTCACAGAAACAAAGATCTGAGTATCACATGTTCTCACTCATAATTGGACCTTGAACAACTATCGTAATACTATAAGAAAAGGATTGACAGTGGCGGGAAACTATGGGAGGGCAGAGAGGTGAAGGGAGGTGGAATTAACAGTAGTCAATATTTGTCTGGGGATGAGGGGGCAGACCTCATCAACAAGGGTACCTGCACAATGAATATTTGTATACCTAACCCTTAACTGTACCCCACAATTTTAAAATAAAAAATATGTTAAAAAAGAAAAGAAAATTTAAATAATGTAAATTTGAGCTAGCATGATCGACAATGTCAAATCTCGTTTTATGATAAAAGTCTCACAAATATCCATGATCAAGGCACCAGAAAAAAAAAAATCTCACAAGAATAACACTTAAGAATCACATGATTTCAGAGGTTACTGACTATTATTTATTTATTTATTTATGTATTTATTTTGGAGAGATGATGTCTCGCCAAGTTGTCTGGGCGGGTCTTGAATCCGTAGGCTCAGTCAATCCACTCGCCTCAGCCTCCCAAAGTGCTGGGATTACAGGCTCAGCCACCAAGCCCAGCCTCATTATTATTATTATTTGAGTTGTAGTCTCACTGTTGCCCAGGCTGGAGTGCAGTGCATGCTACTCAGAGCCACTGCAGCCTTGACTTGCTGGGCTCAGGCTATCATTCCACTTCAGCCTTGCAAGTAGCTGGGACTACAGACCTGTCTAATCTTTCGATTCATTGTAGAGGTGAGTTCTCCCCAAGTTGCCCAAGCTGGTCTCGAACCCCTGGACTCAGGCAATCCACTCTCCAGGACCTCCCAAAGTGCTGGGATTACAGGATTGAGCCACTGTGCTGATTATTATTTTTAAGCTGTCACATTATTGCCACATGATGGGTACACATTAGCTAGTATACAAAAAGCCCAGTATCTTCAAAAAAGTAATCTGGAATTATCATGGTTTTCAATTACATGGGCTATAAGGAGCAAAGTTTATTGAATAAAATGCCACTACTCTGAGTATTTCAAGATATGTTACCTGCAGTGGTAGTGGAAGTCAAGAGACAAGGTAGCTTTTAACACATTTTCTGAAGACTTTAAGAGCTATTTGTATACAGAAGCACATCACAAGTGTTTAAAGGCCTCTCTTAGGATTCAAGATATCTGACTGTACTCTATACATAAATCTGCCTCTTAACACATAAGTCCAACACCCCACTTAGACTCTCTGTCAGTATTTCAATGATGGCATTTATTCATTCTGTTTCATTTATTTATTCATTCATTCATTCAGTGAACTTTTTCAAGTACCTATTGTAAGCCAGACAATGTGCAACAATACAAACATAAACACATCATGACTGTTGGTATCATTGAGCTAATAGCTAAAAGACAACAGAAATACGTGCTATAAACAATCCCCAGAGATTTCTCTAGCTTTAAAACCTTGTAATTTTTATTGCTTGTGATGTTCTATTACAAACTGAAATTCAATATGAAAAGACAAGATACATAATTTCTGTTATCACCTTGATGCTATAAGAGATCAATACACTTTCAAAGATGGCTGTATGCTTTGATATCACAATAGCATTCTTGTATAGTCTTGTATTGTTTAATGAAATATTCCATTAACTACAACATAGTCACTAGGAAAAGATATATTTTCTCTTTCAATACTGTTGACTTGTGGAGTGGTTTCATCCAATTAAAAAACCGAATGGACGGGGTACAGTAACTTATACCCGTGATACTAGCACTTTGGGAGGCCGAGGCAGGAGAACTGCTCAAACCCATTCGTTCGAAACCAGCCTACGTGACACAGCAAGAACCCATCTCTATAAAATATTAGCTGGGCATGGTGATGAATGCCTGTAGTTCCAGCTACTCCAGAGACTGAGGCAGGAGGATGGCCTAAGCCCGGGAGGTCAAGGCTGCTATGAGCTGCACTTCAGCCTGTATGACAGAGTGAGACTCCCAACAAAAAAAAAATTTTTTTAAGTGAATGAATGAATTAGAACACTTTAATAATATCAAAATTCACCATACTTCACCTTTGGGAACCAGAAAATCAGATCTCATTCTTTTTATGGAATCTAAGGGTAATATTGATTTGGGAATTTGTGAGACGTGGAAGGAGACTTGGAGAGAATCTCTTATTTTCAAGGTTTCAAAGTGGGATCTGCAAACTACCCACTTCAAAAATCTCTAGGGGCTCATTAAGAAAAGCAGATTTCGAGGCTTACCCCAGTCTTACTAAATGAGAAGTTTTGAAGTTGGCCTTGGGAATCTGCATATTAATAAGCTTTCTATGTTATTTCCTACACAATCCTTTGTGGGTCACGTGTTCTAATCCCACTGCCTTATTTTGCTGATGAGAAAACTGAGGTACTGAGAAGTTTAAGTGACTTGTTAAGTAGTCTAATAAACTTTTTCTAAAAACCAAAGAAGCAGAACAAGTACTTTTGAATAGGTTTTTAAAGAGGAAAAAAAGAGAAAAGTGATATGAGGAAGACAAAGGACATTTTTCATAGCTTGTTGTTTCTGTGTTTGGATCTATGACAGGTCTATTCATCCTTTTCTCTTCTCCTTAAAAAATTCCATCAGCTGCTTAATATTCAACAGAAATCGTAAATGCTGTTGACCTAAAATCTGCTTCAAATCATTTGACAAGTAGACACGTTAAGTCACAATAACTCTATTCTCTCTCAGCATGTATCATTTTAGACTGAATACGTTATCAAAACAGAATAAAAGGGGGAAAACAATTTGGTACAAACAACTGAATATAATTAAGGTCACCGTTTCATGAATAATCTGAGTGGTACAGTATGCACTTACTATGACCATACCGACACCATTATTTTTAGTTCATAATTATCCAACATAAGATAGATATTACGCTTTTTTGGAATTAATCATATAATGGAGTAAAATACCTTAGTCTTTAAAACCTTAGTCTATGAAATCACTCTCTAAAACAAATACACTCACTAGATTCTACTTTAGTCTGTATTACCCTTATTTTTGATCAACAAGAAAGTTATACATACTTCACATAATAGGCACACAACTGATATTTAACAATTGTCTAAAGTCATACTTTGTTCAAAAAGATGTTTAACTGGGCACGGTGGCTAATGCTGTAATCCCAGAACTTTGGGAGGTGGAGGCGAAAGGATTGCCTGAGCTCAGGGGTTCCAGACCAGCCTGGGCAACTTACCGAGACCTCTTCTCTACAATCAATCAAAAAATTAACTGGGCATGGTGGCGTGAGCCTATAGTTCAAGTTACTTTGAAGGTTGAGGCCAAAGAATAACCTGAGCTTGGCTGGTCGAGGTGGTGGTGGCTGTGAGTGTGCCACTGCATTCCAGCCTGGGCAACAATGAGACTCTTGACTCAAACAAATAAATAAATAATCAAGCAAAAATAAAATTTGCATACTTTGAAAAAGACTTTTAGTAGGTACTAAATTTGTATAAATGAAAAATATTTTAAATATTGCTATCATATTTATTTTTACATTCCTACTATTTATGAAAAGCTAAGAATATTTTGTAGCTACCCTTGCAGATGTTTTACAATCACAGATCACTTCCTTTGTGGGAAAACAAAATGTAAAGAGTTTTGTTCTTTGAAAAATGAACTCAGAATGGGATGCCAGCTATTTATGATACTTCCTTCAGGAAAAAAAGGAAAAAAGAGAAATACATTTTACAATTAGTTTGGGAGCAACTGTGATTTGGACAAAGAATGTTAGGGTTAACAATGTCATCCTGTCTGGATTAAGATTTCCTACAACATTATTGGCAGAAATTAATTTTTGTTTGATGTTGAATTCTTGATGAAGTTTTAACTTGTCAAGAGTTGTAGGCTAATAAATGGGTGTATGTGGGGAACTTTTATTCTATTAAGCCTCATAATGCTCTAGGTATTTCATTGTTCTGAAAAGGTGATCTCTTGAACATGTTGTTTCCTGTACCCTTAGGCTAATCCTCAAAGTGTACATTCATAACTGAACATTAGTGTACAATTTTGAAATAAATCCTGTGGCATTTATTAGTTAAACATGTATTATTTCCTGTGCAACACAGGTTTCAAGTTGACTTATTGTTTTTCTTTTGAATACAAAATGGAATTAAGGTCTTTTTATATCCTGTTTCTTAATTTAAAGATATGAAGAGATTTGATTTTAAATAAGATTACTGACTGTCAATGGAGATAAAACCAAAAGGGCATATGCACTTTCAAAGAGCCAACGTAGTGACCTAGTATACTCAACATTATGAGTTCACGCCAATATTATATATTTAAAGACAAACTTACTTGGAGGTCTTTTATTTATCTCCTATAGAATATAAATATAATATTACAATTAAATAATAAAACAATAGATAATCTCTCTATGCTATCTATTTAACCATGTGATTTAACAACATCTTACTCAAGGTATTGAACCATAAATCTTAACTAAATATGGAAAGAGACAGCAGAAATATTGCAAAAACAATAGTTACATTATAATCCTAACAAGAAGTATTATTACTACTTATATTTATTGAAAGGCTGCTATATTTCTGGCACTGTGTTAAGTGCTTTAAAACATTTTTCTTGTCTTCTTTAACTTCACAGCAGTTGTGCAAGTTAGCTATATCACAAATGAAACAATTATGCTAAAAGTGGTAAAAACCAGCAACATACTGAAAGAGGTATAGTTGATATGAGGCAAAGTTAAAATTTGATTCTGGGCCTGATTCCAAATTTCATAGAAGGAATATATGATTTTAAAATATATACATTAACATTTAAGGCAACACATTTGAAATATAAGCACCAACTCTTTATATTTGTAGGACTTTCTCCAAGAAAAGTCCCTTATACAAATAGAAACTATGTTGACTATGAAAGTAAATAATTCAAATCATACCATAGTAGCAAGGCAACATAATTTAGAAATGACTAGAATGCTGTGTTAGAATACACATTCTGGAGTCTGACAGCCTAAACTAAAATCCCCACCTCACCATTGTCTAACTTGTTACCTTGCACACTTTACCTGTCTTTAGATGCTTCTGTTTCATTATCTGTGAAATAGACATATTAAACATACCAACTTCACAGAATCATGGAGAAATAAATGAATTAATGTATGTCAAGTTCAGTCTTACATATAGTAATGTGGTGTGCATGAGAGCTATTCTATTACATAGAACCCTTTGTTGTTCATTATCTTGACAATACGAGACGGAGACCAAATGTTCAGTTAGGAGAAATGGTCAAGGACATATGGAGTTAGAAAAAGAAAAATATGTACATTTAGCTAATTGATGGAATAAAAAGTGTAAAATGACTCATTAGTCATGTAAAGAGCTGTTTATGGTATTCATAATTAATCTAGCATAACTTAGTTTATTCATTAAGTATTTCGAGAATGAATTTTGCATGCCTGGCATTAGAAGTAAGAAACATTAAAGTGAAGAAAGAGACACAATCTTTACCTCTTTAAGGGTACAGTCCAGATTTGTATCAGTAATAAAATTAAACTCAAATTATTTATTTTTTTTTTTTTGAGTCGGAGTCTGACCATGTTGCCCAGACTGGAGTCCAGTGGCATGTTCACAGCCACCACTGTAGCCTCGACCTTTCGAGCTCAGGAGATCCTTCTGCCTTAGCCTTCCTGGAACTACAGGCACACACCACCATGCCCAGCTAGCTTTTTTATTTATTGTAGAGAAGAGGTCTCACCAACTGCCCTGGCTGGTCTTGAAGCCCTGGACTCAGGCAATCTTTTCACCTCCACTTCTCAAAGTGCTGGGATTATTATAGGTGTGAGCCACTGCACCCGACTGTCAAAATTTCTTAATGCAGCTTTGAAACTTAGATTCATTGGAGTCTACAGCATCTATTCAGCATCAAGAGTCAATGTCCATTGAGGTTACTTATCATTGCAATAGTATATAAGAAAAAGCATCTTCTGAATTATCCTGGCTTTCAGTGAATTTGACATAAATTTACCTGAATATAAATCCTCCTATAAATTTAGGATAGTAAGAAAGTGTAAAATATATCTGGATTTATTTAAAAAGTAACTGATAGAACAATAAAAAAAAAATTGAAGTACTGCAAAGGTCATGACAAAATGCCTAGAATGTTATTTTAATTTCGTTCTTGTTAATTTTCTATGACATTTTATAAAGTAAAATCAGATGTGTAGTTGTGTTCATTTCAATGATTTATATAGAAAAGCATTTAAGCTATATTAAATATTTTCAAATATTTCAAATATTTTCAAAGTTTCAGTAGTTAGTGACTAAAAAGGAGAAGTCTGCCCATCTAGTTCTGTTTTATTTTGTTTTGGTATGAACCAAGCACTGGTGGAAACAAGCTTCACTAACAATTTTGAATAGTCCTGGACACATTAATGAATGTAGAACTGTTTGCTAATGATTTACATTAAATGTTTAAATGTTTGCTAATGATTTACATCAGTGGTGACCACAAAGTAACACTGTATAAAATACCTTCACTTTTAGCAAATGTACAAGTAACCTGTATTTTCATGACTATTTTGGTGACATTTTTATTTGTTGGCATAATTTGACATGAGTTAAGTCAGTAATTGTGTTTTTGTGTATATACTGAATATTTTGGCACTTGAAATTTACTGCTAACTTTCTCGCACAGTAAGACTTCATTATTTTTGTGGCTTAATATACATTGTCCTAAAGGAAAAAACGCTATTGAATAATGCCATGTCATTTTAAAAGGATTATAATAACCATAAGGGAAAACAAGTTTTCATAATACTACTTAATATTAAATAAATGCCTTACAATCCATTACCATGAAAACATAAAATCACATACCATACCATATGACTTTCTGAGCTATATAAAGAAATTAGCAAGAAGAAGAAATTATCTCGGCTCTCAACAAATTTACAATTTAGCTTGAGAGAAAAGATAGGAAAATATAAAAAGCTAAAAGGCAGCAGAAGATCTAAATAATATTAATACAAAAGTGGACTATATATAAATATGATCATTATTTTCAGTAGACTTGTACAGAAAATATAATGAAATAGAATTTGAAAAGGATTTGGAGCAGAGTTTAGAGGAAATCATTCTCAAAAGGTAATAGAGTGAAAAAAAAACAAGGCAAATAAAAAGTTTGTGATGTGTTCAGAGGACGGTGGCTTTTAAGGGCTGGTTTGAATGAAGAGTTCATAAAGAGAAGCTCAGTTTAGCTCAGTTCAGAGAATATTAACTGTACTCATAGTATATGCTAAGACTGCACTGGCTACTAGAGGAGAGGAATACAAAGACAAAGAAGACATTTTTTATTCATTAAAAACTATCATCCAAACACTGTTAAAAGTGCTGATAAAAACCTCCTTCTCTCAATTGTCTAATCAAGAGCAACCGACCCTGTGTAGTAGATAGTCTCTAATGGTTTCCAGTCCCCTCCCTGGTATCCACACCCTTGTATGATCCCATCCATTGAGTCTTTGGGCTGAACCTAGTGATTTTTTTTGGAAAAAAAAAATACAATGCAGAGAATGTGATATGATATTCTTTCTAAGATTAGGTAATAAAAAGGTGGTACATTCTGTCTTGCTTTCCCTGGCTTCCTCTCAGGAAAGCAAGTGCTGTGTTTTACTATGAAGATACTCTGAGGCAAGAAACTTGTGTCTCCAGCCAACAGCCAGTGAGGACATAGGACTGCTAGCAGTCAGGCAAGTGAGTTTGGAAGTAAATCCTCTTCCAGCGAGTTTGAGATGACTGCAGCTGTAGAAGCATACTTTGCTTGCAGTCTTATGAGAGACACTGGGTCAGAGCTATCCAGTCAAGTTGTGCTTGAATTCCTGACTGACACAAATAGTGAAGTAATAAACATTTGTTACCAGGCGTTATGGCTCATGTCTATAATCCCAGCACTTTGGGAGGCCAAGGCCAGAGAATTACTTGAGCCCAGGAGTTCGAGACCAGCCTAGACAACATAGCAAGACATTGTCTCTGCAGAAACTCAAAAAATTAGCCAAGCATGGTGGTGCACATCTGTAGTCCCAGCTATTTGGGAAGCTGAAGTGGAAGGATCATCTGAGGCCAAGAGTTGGAGGCTGTGGTAAGCCATGATTGTGTCATTGCCACTCTAGCCTAGGGGACAGAGTGAGACCTCCACATAAATAAGTACATATATGTTTGTTGTTTTTTAAGTCACCAAGATTTAGGGGCAACTTTTTATGCAGCAATAGACAACTAATACAATCTAGAAACATAATATGGCAAGAGATGGTAGAGGTGGTTTCAGAGTCCTATAAAGTGCACAGACGGAGGACACTTAGCCTGATATGGGTTTTGAAAAAGGCTTCGTAGAGGAGATGATGCTAGAATTGATCTGTACGGATGAGTAAAAGTTAGCTGGCTGAAAAGAAGTGTGAGTCATGTTTTAGTCAGTGGGAATAATATAAATAAAGATCTAGAGAATCGTAAAACCACACAGTATGTGTGAGAAACACGATTTGTGTTATGGGATCATTAGAATCTGAATTGCTAGATGCAGAATAGTGGGAAATGAAGTTAACCAGTAAAGCAGGGGGTTTGGTTTTATTCTTCAGGTGATAAAAGTCTTAATCAGACAAGTCATCTGATCCATTAGTTAGATTTTACTAATCTAACTACAAATTAGTAAAATACAAGGGGGCAATACCAGGGGCAGGAGAAAAAATAAGTAAGTACAATTAGGAAACTTGTTCAGTAGTCTACCTTAGTGAAGCAGGAAAGTTGGACCTAAAAAAGTTTTGGTATAAATGAACTTGGTATAAAAGATGATTACATGAGCAAGTGTGAATTGGGGTAGGAAGGTAAAAGGGGCTGAGAAGCTGGATACCATCCATAGCCTTTTGATTTGGTTAATGAGTCAACATTTATTCTCCTTTTTCTCTTTTATAACAAAAGTTCATTTTTCGTTACGGTGAAAAGATGCCCAGATAAAAGATACTTTGTAGCCTTTCTTCCAGGTTGCTATGGACATGTGACTAAGTTCTGGACAATAAAATATGAGTAGAAGTCACATTTGTCTTTTTCCCATCCACCCTCTTGCTGCTGAAACAGCATGCAATAACTGAAGCTTCGGTAGGCCATTTTGGATCATGAGGTGTCCATTAGGTTTAGTGTCATGTGGTAGTTTGAGGGAGCATAGAAAGTAGAAGGAGACTGGGTGCAGTGGCTCATGTCTGTGATGTCAGAATTTTAAGAGGCTGAGGTGGGAGGATTGTGTGAGGCCAGGTGTTCGAGACTAGCCCGCACAACATGGCAAGATTTCATCTCTATAAAAAAAAATTAAGAAATTAGCTGGTCATAATGGTGTACATCTGTAGTCCCAGCTACTCAAGTGGCTGAGGTAGAAAGAGTGCCTGAATCTAGTAGGTTGAGATGATGCCACTGCACTTCAATCTGAGTGAAAGTGAGACCCCCGACTCAAAAAATAATAAAAGGAATTTGGTTCACATATGAACATGAAACCATCATGCTATTCTAAAATACCTGACTTTTAAAATGTGATAGAATAAACCTCTGTGTGCTTTTTTTAGTTAAGCTTATGACAATATAATTAACCTACAATAAAATACATTTTTAGATGTGTAGTTCTGTGAGTTTTGGCAAATTTATGTAGTTACATATATACCACTACAATCACAATAAAGAGTATTTTCATCACCCCAGAACTTCTCTTGTAATCCTTTGTAGGCAATTTCCACCATAGTCCTAGCTCCAGATAACTATTAAACTGGCTTCTGTCCCAACAGCTTTGTATGTTTCACATATCATATACATGAAGTTAGATATGTGTGATGACTAATTTCTGTATCAATATGGCTGGGCCACAAGTACCCAGAAATTTTGTCAAACATTATACTACGTGTGTCTGTGAGAGTGTTTCTAGATGAGATTAACGTTGGAATCAGTAGACTAGGGTAGAGTAGCTTGTCCTCCTTAATGTGAGTGAACCTCATCCAATAGATCAAAGATCTGAATAGGAAAAAAAAAAGACTGAGTAAAAGGTATCTGCTGCTTCCTGGCTATCGAACCGGGACATCAGTCTTTTCTGGCTGTTGGATTTTGACTGAAACATCAGCTTTTCTTAGGATGTGGGCTTGCTGTCTGTCAGTCTAGAACTTATATAATTGGCTCTCTTGGTTCTTAAGTCTTCAGGCTCAGACTGGAAATATACATAAGCTGTCCTGGGCATCTAGCTTGTTGACTACAAATCTTGCAACCTACCAGCCTCCGCAATTGCATGAGTTAACTCCTTATGATAAATCATATTGGTTCTGATTTTCTGAAGGACCTTGACTAATATAACAGGGAACATTTAAAAAAATTCTTTCACATAGTATGATGTATGTATGAATGTGTGTAAATATACAGAGGGTGCCAAAAAAGTATACACATTTTAAAAAAGGGAAAAAAAACTATATTAAAATAGCAATACTTAATATATACCAATAACAAAAGATGACTACAAGTCACATTTGTCTTCAGCAATTACAAGATGTGCTCAGAGTCCAGACACTTCTGATGATCACGAACTACTGCAGGACTTGTTGCTGTGTGTGGACTCCCAGATCTTCCCTTGGGCACATCACTCACAGTATCATGTGTCTCAAACTGATCACGAATGCATGAAGTTGTAAGGTGTGTTGGAGATTCTGTTGCATATTCTCTCCTCCATTGTCGTACTTCCACACCATTCTTGAATTATAAATACCACTTCAAAATGGTCTTGCACTTCTCCAATGACAACTGTGCTTCTGCCATTTTCCTTGTCCCACCTGTCACATGGTGATGCTAACATTCATTTGAATAATGCCATCTTTTGAGTGAACATCATACACACATTGCTACCATAATTCAATTCAACTTCAAAAAGTAATACATAGATAACATCTCTTAAAATGTGTACACCTTTTTTTTGGTACCCACAGTATATACACAAGCACATATACACTGCAACCTATTGTTTTTTTAAGGAAAGAAGTGGCCCAATATAATCAATCTCTCACCAAGTAGCTGGCCAGTGACTCCAGGGAAAGGTGCCATCCTGGGGACTTGGTGTTGATGCCTGTTACTGGAAAATCGAGCACTTAGCAATGAGTGTAGGGGGTCATTTTTTTTTTCCATTTTAAACATATTTTTTATTTTAAAATTGTGGGGTACAGTTAAGGGTTAGGTTTACAAATATGCATCGTTCAGGTACCCTCGTTGATAAAGGTCTCCCCATCCCCAGACAGATATTGACTACCATTAGTCCCACCTCCCCTCCCCTCCCTATTCCGCACCACAGTTTCCCACACTGTCAATCCTTTTCTTATAGTATTATGATAGATGTCCAAGGTCCACTGTATGAGTGAGAACATGTGAAACTCAGATCTTTGTTTCTGTGAGAGATCACTCAGTATTATAGACTCTAGTTCCATCCAGGTTGCTGCGAATTCATGATATTGTTCTTTTTTACAGCTGGGTAGTATTCCATCACGTATATGTACCACATTTTTTTAATCCAGTCCACTCTTGATGGACAGCGTGGTTGATTCCAGGTTCTTGCTATTGTGAACAATGCTGCGATAAACATACATGTGCAGGTATCCTTTTTATAGAGTGATTTAAGTTCTTCAGGGTATATTCCCAGTAGGGGGATTGTGGGAACATATGGGAGGTCGATTTTTAGAGCTTTTAGGAATCGCCACACTGCTTTCCACAGAGGTTGCACTAGTTTGCACTCCCACCAACAGTGTAGAAGTGTTCCCTTTTCACCACACCCTCTTCAGCAACTGTTATTTTTTGAGTTATTGATAATTGCCATTCTGACTGGAGTTAGGTGGTATCTCAGAGTGGTTTTG
>CAUYQG010063054.1:0-19713 GCA_963574415.1 Tarsius wallacei
TGAGACCAGGAGTTGGAGAGTCTGAGCGACATAGCAAGACCTTGTCGCTACAAACAAATAAACAAACACGTAGCCTGGCATGGTAGCCCGTGTCTGTAGTTCCAGCTACTGAGGAGGCTGAGGCAGAAGGATCGCCTAAGCACAGGAGGTGGAGGTTGTGGTGAGCCGCGATCGTGCCAGTTACACACCAGCCTGGGCAACAGTGAGATCCGAACTCAAAAAAGAAAAATTATAAGACATTTTCCTGAGACATAAAACTTGGTTATGGATCAAATGAAAATAATATAAATGGAAAAACCATAAAACCATAAAGAATTCTACTAAGAGAAGATGAAATTTTAAAACACACACACAAACTTATTATTTCAAAGTCTGACAGTTAGCTCCAGTTAGATATACATGATCAGAACATTGTAAATAATACATTTATAAAATCATTAATCCTTTTTAAAATTCCAGACTAATGAAAAATAGTGCATTTTTAAACAGCTACTTTGGCAGCAGGGGATTGGATTAGATGACCTCTTAAAGTTCTTTTCAGGGCCTTCAAATCTGAGAAATACAAGCTGCCCTGCTATTTATAGACACCAGTTCACAGAGGATTTTAAACCTAATTCCAATTATTTAAATTCTGTACCTTATACAAAAATGAAAAAAGTACACTTTAATGCCTATATTAATGAAGTAATAATTAAATCATGTTCTGTAACAAATTGCCATCAATGTAAAGATCATTAGTTTCTTAAAAATTTGAACACTATTTGCCTCTGATTTTACAAATCGTCATCTAAGTATTTTAATTTTTCAAATGTAACAATCTTTTCATAGCCATAAGAAAAACTTCAATTATAAATCAATAGACCACATTCTTCAAAAGAGCATATTTCTAAATGAACATATTTCATGCAGGTCCCGAAAATAAGTAGTAAAATATTTTTTTAAATCATGTTGAGGATATCTTGCTGGGGAGATTTTTTTAAAGTGTTAAATGAATCATATTAATATTCATGACTTCATCTGCATAAGTCCTGAAAGAGCCTTATTTGATTCCTCAATTTTCTGTATAAATAAGTGTTTAAATATTTGCTACCTCAGAAACAAAAACAGCAACTCATTAGCTACTCAAAAAATTAAAGCAAAACATAAAAAGCACATTTTGATCAAATGTAGTGGTTGGAGTGAGCCAATGATTCAAAAGCGTCTGGACTATAAAATGTAATGTCACCTAGTTTTTTAAAAAGTGAAGATGCTAATTCTGCTGATGAAGATATTGTTTTTCCCCTCTTGTGCCCTATTCATTATGCAAGGCTGCAGAATATGAAGTGGAGATGTGTGATCCGGGCGATCTAATGATCTCCCACACCTGCTCATCTGGTACGATTTTAATTAACACTCCAAGGAGGTTTGTCAAGAGTAATCAAAAACATTGTCGCTTATAAAGCTGTGGCAAGAAATCAATAGTTTTCATCAGAAAAGGTAAGGTCTGGCATAACTGAACCATTTAATTGCTTCATTCCAATAAACAAAAACTGCACATTTTAATGACTTGATTCGGGAGATCAATATCTAACCACATATTGCATTAAACAGCAACATGTGGTGGGATATTCGTAGTCATTTCCATTCCGAAAGCAGCATTTCTCTTTTTTATTTCATCCCGAGTGGCAATAGGTTGCCGCGCCTACGCGGTGCTATGATTTATATCAAATGAGTGACCTCTAGGGCCGTAAGACTAGAACGGGTGACTAGCTCTCAATGGTAAGCTACTGGCACTTGACAAAGCGCCTGAAGCAGAATGAATTTACTTCTCTTTTCCTCAATCATCAACAGGCTCTGCCCTGACCCCCGTTCTGACTCCTATAACAAGATCTCCTGTCGCTGCCTGAAAAATTTACGGTCGCGTCTACTTCTCATTGAGCTCGAGTGAGTACGTCTGTCACCTTCAGTGAACTGAGTCCGCAGGAGATTTAACTAAGCACCAGTCCTAGTTTAAAAACTAACTAAGTGTGCTTCCTGTAAAGCGGGTGGCGTCCAAAGGCATCTATTTCTAAAGGGTCTGATTTGCTAAAAAGTGCAATCTTTCTTTGCACTGCATTTAATTCAAAGCAACATTTGGGCCCCGGAACTCAACTTATTCATGCGGTGCCCTGAATGTGGATCTCTCATCGGTACCACAGACCTCAAGAGCTGTCTGCTTATCGTCGATTGCCATTAGAAGCCTGACACTCACAGGGCACTTAAATCACTTTGAAGGCTACTTGAAAATAGAAATTCTTATTAATCGTTGAAAAATATTGCGCGTGATATGCATAAACAGAATACCCTCATGTTCAGCTGCAGTAAATACACAAGTATGCAAGAGGAAATCCAAACTTCAGATTAAATAATTTAAGCACCTTTCTTCAGAAGGATATTTTAAAATACGTTGTCAATAAGGACTTTCAAATAATTACTTGAAGAAATCCAGATATTAAATATCACCATAATATAACATTCACTAGTAAGACATACACATAAGGCATAAACCCACGCTTAGGTGACATACATGACTTTTAACAATCGATCTAAAATAAGCAATCAAAACGAACATTTGCAAACTCCCGTGTCGTCAACGAGGCAATTAAAAGATTGACGTTTGGTGGTTTATTCCATCTCACTAAACCCTTACGCAAAATTTCCACTCCCTCTTTAATTTTCAATTCTTCTACCCTCCCTGCTTCACAGCTCCTGGCTATTGGCTTTTACAATCTGTCCCTAGGGAGTGAGGAGTTATTACCCCTGTCGATGGAAGAGAAAGGGATGTTATTCCCTTGTCACCCTCTTCGGCTCCAGCAGATTCCATGCACTGATGTATAGCCTTCATTGGAGAAAGGCGGCTGAGATGCTGTTAGTCCTGCAGCCTGTCAGATCCATCTACCTGTACCATTGGCATTACTTACTGGAGTCAGAGTGACACTCGGTGTCCCCAGAGTCAACCAAAAAACTCCAGGAGCGACCACTGCATGGGCCATTCTACTCCCATGAAGTAGTTATCATACAAATGTCCAAGCCCTTTAGCAGAAAGGATTCAAGTTGCTACACCTTTGCATCTCGGCCACAATCCTTGAGAATTATACCAAGTTTATTTTTTAAAGCACTGAGTATAAAACAAACACTGTGATGGCTTATGAAGAAGCCAAAGAAAGCCCATTATAAATGATTTTCAGATGGCGCACTAATTATCCACACTTTTAAATCATTTGATTCCTCTTGTTACTCTGATTTCATCCTTATATCATGACAGTTAAGAAGCTGGAAATTTCTACTGAATTTATAATTTACAAACCTACATCCTCTCTCTCTCGCTCTCTCTCATTCAAAATATGGATGATTGCTTCTATGAATTGTCCATAAAAAGTCATAATATTTTACATAAATAGAAAATAAATACTAATTTCTAGAATTCAACCAAGAGTTCCCAATCCTAAGAAATGTCTGGTCGGGCTCTAGGCCTCAGACTTTTCTGACAAAGGTACATAGAACCTTTTATTCTTTTTGTCTTTGTTTTGCACCCCTCATCTGTCCTCCTGCCACGTGTCTCTTACCAAGGGGGGTAATCAATGAGCAATCAGTATGAGTCACCTCACATGGAGTGTGTCCTGGCCTGCCCAATCAATCTGGAGGCCCAGGTCCTGACCAGGTCAATGTCAGAGCCACCATGGTCTGGTGCAGTGGACTAGAATTCACATGACCTATCAGTCAAAAACAGAAATAAAAACTTTTCGGCCTACACCCTCAACATACACACTTTTTTAAAAACTATAAATTAAATACATGTCCAAAACAATTATCCAAAACCTTTAGAAACAAACGTGCTTCTGATATTTCCAATTTTTCTTTTTTTTTTTTTTTGAGTTGGAGTCTTACTCTGTCACCCAGACTGGAGTGCAGTGGTCGCTCCCGGCCACCGCAGCCTCTACCTGCTAGGCTCCGGCGATCCTTCCACCTCAGCCTTCCAAGTAACTGGAACTACAGGCATGCGCTACCACACCCGACTAGTTTTTTGATTTATTGTAGAGATGAGGTCTTGCCAAGTTGCCCAGGCAGGTCTTGAACCCGCGGGCTCAGGCAATCCACTCACCTCGGCCTCCCAAAGTGCTGGGATTACAGGCTGAGCCACCGAGCCGGCCGATATTTCCAATTTTAGCAAGATAATAGGGTGCAAATATCATATGCTATGCAACATCCCCAGTGGGGGTCTGGGGCAGCACCACATATTGAAACACACTAAGGTTTCTACAGAGAAATGTATGATTATTCTGATGATCTCCTCTGATTGTGTGAAATAAAGACTGTAAATAGCCACACATCACTTCAGGTCAGTTCAAAGGAATTACAAAATAACTTTTGGTTTTCAGGGCTCTTTTGACACTAGGATTATGGATAAGGGATTGTGAACACTTACTCCTAAGATTAGATAGTATAAAACACATGCCCAAAAAAAATAGATAAAGGGAGATGAGATAAAAATAGAAAAGGAGGCCGGACTCGGTGGTTCAGCCTGTAATCCCAGCACTTTGGGAGGCCAAGGCGAGAGGACTGCCTGAGCCCACGGGTTTGAGATCCACCCGGGCAACTTGGCAAGACCTCGTCTCTACAATAAATCAAAAAATTAGCCAGGCGTGGTAGTGCACGCCTGTAGTTCTGGCTACTTGGAAGGCTGAGGCAGAAGGATTGCCGGAACCCAGCAGGTCGAAGCTGCAGTGGCCATGAGTGTGCCACTGCCCTCCAGCCTGGGTGACAAAGTGAGACTCCAACTCAAAAAGTAAATAGATAAGTAAATAATAAAAATAGAAAAGGAAATTCCAACCTTTTCCAATGAGTTAATATTCAGGAGGTAGCTAGTGCCATGGAACCAGAGTTCCAGAGTTTCTCCCTCCCTTTATGGAAAATACACAACTGCAAATCATCTACAGTTAAAAGCTAACCAGCCTGGGCAATATAGCAAGACCCCTGTCTCTTAAAAAAAAGAGTTTTTAATAAGTTAGCCAGGCATGATGGCACACGCCTAGTGTCCCAACTACTCAGGAGGTTGAGGCAGGAGGATGGTTTGAGCCCAGGAGGTTGAAGCTGCAGTGAGCCCTGATTGCACCACTGCACTTTAGCCTGGGCTTCAGAGCAAGAGCCTGTCTTAAAAAAAAAAAAAACCAATACCTAAACCAGCCCTAACAGCTCCTGAGGTATACACAGTACACAGTGCTTTGTAGGTAGACTTGCACCTGAAATCAGAAAGAAAAGAGAGGAGGTTACGATTTGTAGGTAAGTACACTGGATTGAAGAAAACTATTTCTTTGCCAAACTGATTTGTTAATCAATGACTAGGGGAACACATGCACAGAGTTTAAATTTTGTATTTGCTAAAACTCTTCTGAGTGACCAGGATTAACACCAATTTTATTTCTCTGGAATTGACCCAGCCTTACCATTTCTTGTAGTAACATTTCAGTATGAGCCCATAATCTATTTCCCAGAGTGACCTCTGTTACCCCCAGGGAGCCAGGTGAATAGAGAAGCAAAAAAAGGCCAAAGCACATTGAGAAAGGCTATGTTTTTTAGTTGAAATCCTCAGTGAAGTCAGTTTAAAATTGTAACATAAAGCACTTTCCACAAAGAGCTACCATTCATCATAAGTGGTTCTTCCCTCAACGCTGGTGGCCAATTCCTTGCTCACTCTTACTCACTCTTTTTCTTTAAATGAGAAGAACCATAAGAAAGTGAAAGGAGTGATGAATGATGTCACAGAACACCTAGACTACTCCTAAGTGCCGTAATCTCCTTTTCGCTACATTTTTCCTTCGGCTTTTATTTATTTTGCCCTACTTAGACGGGAAGGGCAGTGCTTGTCTGATCACTGACTGCTCTCCCAGTCACAGCGCTAGAAACCCAAGCAGAGTGGATCCCACCACCACCAGCGACCCCTCACCCAGTCCTATCCTTCATTTCCCCAACCCCCTCCCCCAAGCACCCTGCAGGGCTCTGGGCCTGACGGGACAAAAAAGTCATTGTTGATGTGTGCAGAAAGTTTTAGAAGTCACATCAGCTGTGTTCTTATTTGTGGGTACCTCAATTTGACCCTCACAAGCACCAATTAATGTAGCGGTATTACCAAAGCTAACTCAACTCTAGACTCAATATTACATGCCCAAAGGATTTTCATTTGCATATAATTTGTGCTTACTTAATGTCAGCACTTATAAAAATGTCCTGAGCCTCTTTTTCTTTAAAACAGGGAAAGGCTTTTTATACCCAGAATTTTGAGATTCCCCATAGAGGCCTGATCACTCTCAAGTAGCAAGGAATATGGAGATTTAAAATCCCCAACAAAAATTTCCTAGGAAAGAAAGGGAGCTAGATATCCCTTTTGGCCTCCATTGCAAATGTATCTCTTAGTTGATTTTATTTTTGTGTCTCACTCATGTCATAGATTCAGTGAAAAAATTCCACATGGGATAGACAATGTCTGACCCCAACTGGATGGCCCAGGAGAGCCCTAGTTACGGGACCTTTTCACAGTGTCAGACTAACTCCAGCCGCATTTCCAGGAAGTGGCCCAATTCCTACAGATTATAGAAAGATGGACACATAACAAATAAGTCATCTCCCCCAGGATGGTGCCCTGGTGTGGGCGCAGCACTGTCTAGTAGAAATACAATGCCAGTCACATAACGTCATTTAAATTTCCTTGTAGGCCTGGCGCGGTGGCTCACACTTGTAATCTCAGCACTTTGGGAGGTCGAGGAGAGAGGACTGCCTGAGCCCATGGGTTTGAGACCAGCCCGGGCAACTTGGTGAGACCTCATCTCTACGATAAATCAAAAAGTTAGCCGGGCGTAGTGGTGCACACCTGTAGTTCCAGCTACTCGGAACACTGAAGCAGAAGGATCACCTGAACCCAGCAGGTCAAGACTGCCATGGCCTTGAGCTTGCCAGTGCATTCCGACCTGGACAACAGAGTGAGACCGACTGAAAAAAAAAAAAAAAAAAAAAAAATTTAAAGCAAAAAAGAAAAAGATGAATTTTTACTAATTTATTTAGTTTAGTTCAAAATATCCATATAAACATTATTAATGAGATATTTGATCATCTTTTTTTCATAAAGTCCTCGAAATGCAGAATTTACTTTACTCATAGCCCATCTCAACTTGAACTATACATTTTCATCTGAAATCACTGATATGGATTTAGGTCTCATAAAATTGAAAGTTGAAAATGTCAATTCACATATCCATGTAGTTTTGAATCATACTTAGAGTTTTCCAGTAGCAGACTCAAGTCGTCAGTTTTTAAGTCTAAATTAATTATCCTTTGCAATTCAGTTCCCCAGTCACAAGAGTTACTTTGTAAGAGTCCGATGGCCTCCATGGCTGACTTCTGGACTGACTTGGCAGTCTTAGAGGAAGACAGGCGGACCGGGGAGCAGCTTCAATCCTCTTGTTCCCCTTGGAGTCTCTTCAGCCTGACAGCCAATCCAGTTTTGCTCACATTCTTAGCTCCTTAAGAGAAATTCCCAGCTCTTCACTATGTTTACTGTAGGGATGTTGTGAAGTGACCTCCGTCACACCATACCTTGTGCCCTCATGGGATGATGTCTCAGCCAGAGTTTTACTGGGACACAGAACCACGATAAGCATCATAGCCTGATGCCTTAGACATTACACGGTTGAGGGAAGGGGGGGTTGAAAGGTCAGAGACGCGGGCCTAACTGGCCCTCCTGAGACACCAGCACCAGTGGACTGCCGGAGCTTCCTGGGCATTCCAGAAAGCCAGGCACATTTAGGTGCTAGAGTCAGGCGTGACGACCATAGAAGGCTGTTGCTGCTGCACCTGGTGGTGGGCGTGAGTTGCTCCTGTCTTCAGGCAGGAGGCGCTAATGCAGAGGAGAGGAGAGCAAACACAAGCTGGAACCTGCCGCATCTCTGCGTCTGCCCTTAACTACTTCTAACAAACGCTGCCTGGAGCATAAAAGCTGTCGATTTACTTCCACTTCATGAACTATGTATCACTTTCTCTTTCAGCCATTTCTACACAGAGCCACATAGCGAAGGGGATCCTGGGAATCACAGTTCCACTTAGCCACGTTGACATAATACAAGACCACCAGAGATGCCACAAAGAAGTTTTTCCCAACTCTCAGGACAGAGTAAAGGCTTCTTCTAAGAAAATAATTTGCTTTTATATCATGGACACCACGAGTTACATACCTGATCATATTTCTGTCTTTGCTTTGACTGCTAGGAAACTCTGAACTAAACGTGCAGACCACTTTTCATAACTGGAAGGTGTCAGGACATGAGGTTTGCATGCTAATCTTCTTCCAGCTTCATTTTATTCTTCTAGTTAGCTCCACTTCTCTCGTTTATTAGTTTTATCCCGTGATATATATTTTTATATGTTGTCCCAGAAGATTTTTGACAGGGCAAATATATAAATAAATGATGGGTGAAGAAACACAGGCAGATGGATCCACGCACAAATGGCTTGAATTGCAACCAGCCTCTCCAGCTCATCTCAGTCCACTCTTCCCTCCCCACTCCAGCCACACTGGCTCGCTCCGTCAGCATGCCACACTCCTGAGGTTTCCCCACCATTGGGGTTCTCCTTCTCCTCCAACTCCTCAAAGAAGCATGGCTGGTTCCTTTGGATGTTTCAGGAGTGCTTTCTCTGCAACAGAACCCAATTCCCAACCAACCCAGTTATAGTTGTATCACGCCATTTCCTTCACCGCTCTGACACGCTCTGACATGATATGTTCAGCTACTGCCTATTTCTTTTTTGTTGTTGTTGTTTTGGAGTTGGAGTCTCACTCTGTCGCCCAGGCTAGGTTGCAGTGGCACGCTCACAGTCACCACAGCCTCAACCTACTGGGCTCCGGCGATCCTTCCACCTCACCCTTCCAAGTAGCTGGAACTACAGGTGTGCACCACCATGCCAGGCTAATTTTTTTTTTTTATTGTAGAGATGAGGTCTCGCCAATTTGCCCAGGCTGGTCTCGAACCCATGGGGTCAGGCAATTCTCTCACCTCGACCTCCCAAAGTGCCGGGATTACAGGATTGAGCCACTGCACCTAACCATTGTCTAATTCTTTATCTAGCTCTCTTCACCTCAAAAGGATCAAAGCTCCCTGAGGAGCCACCTTGCCTGTCTCAGTCACTGCTGAATCCCCAGAGCTAGGACACCGAGGCACCAAGGCGGCTCTCAAGACATAAGTGATGAATGAATGAATGTACAAATGCTCATCAATTGATAGATACCCACTTTTTTTTTTGGAGTTGGGGTCTCGCTGTCACCCAGGCTGGAATGCACAATCACAACTCACCACAGCCTCAGCCTCCGGGGCTCAGGCAATCTTCCTACCTCAGCTCCCAAGTAGCTAGGACTACAGATGCACACTACAATGCCTGGCAAATACTTTATTTATTTCTAGAGACGAGGTCTCACTATGTTGCCCAGGCTGATCTCAAACTCCTAGCCTCAAGCAATCTTCCTACCTCGGCTTCCCAAAGTGCTGATACCCACTTTTAATCTTTAAACGGCCTATAGTTTTACTTTCTAACTCAAATAGTTTACCACTAAGAACTTTTTATTAGTGGAGATCGAGGGAATGGGGGTATTCAGTCTATGTTTAAATAGTTTAGTCAAAAGGTGATGGTTGGGTATGATGGCGCATGCCTATAGTCTCAGCTACTCAGGAGGCTGAGGCCAGAGGATCTCCTGAGCCCAGGAGGTCAAGGTTGCTGTTGAACCATGATCGTGCCACTGTACTCCAGCCTGGGCAACAGAGTAGCTTAACTAAAACATTATTTAAAAGGTGAGGAGATTGGCCGGGCACAGTGGCTCAGCCTGTAATCCCAGGACTTTGGGATGCCGAAGTGAGAGGATTGCCTGAACCCGGGGGTTCAAGACCAACCTGGGCAACTTGGTGAGACCTTGTCTCCACAATAAATCACAAAACTAGCCGGCCATGGTAGTGTGCATCTGTAGTTCCAGCTACTTGGAAGGCTGAAGCGGAAGGATTGTGAGCGTGCCACTGCACTCCAGCCTGAGCGACAAGAGTGAGACTCTAACTCAAAAAAAAAAAAAAAAAAAAAAAAATGTGAAGGAATTGTGCCCAACTCTTCTCTCACCACATTAACAGTTGTCAGGGGTTTTAAGAACACATACAATAATCCACGCTTCCGCCAAGTATGAGGAATACTGAGACAGTTCATATTAATTCTGGAGCTATTTGTTCTGCTTCTGTGCTGTGGACCAGTCCCCTCCTCATCTGATTCATTTAACAGAAAAAGCAGAAGTAAAGCATGAGGAGCCTGGACACGTCTTCACAAACAGGATTTGCCATCGACATGGATTGTTTTTTAAGAGAAAATTTTAACATTTCTTCCCTTTATTTGGAATAATAGAAATCAGGACTTCCTGCTGATTCTAGCAAATATTCCTGGAAATTTTAATGGCCAAGAATGTTGGTGCCTCTTTTTAGCTGGTCTAACTTTTTTTTTTTTTTTGAGTCAAGGTCTTGCTCTGTTGCCTAGGCTGGAGTGCAGTGGCACCATTACCATTCACCCTAGCCTCAACCTCCTGGGCTGAGGAGATCCTTCTGCCTTGGCCTCCCAAGTAGCTGGGACTACTGGCACACACACCATGCCCTGCTAATTTTTTAAACTTTTTATGTTGAGACAGGCATCTCGCTATGTTTTCCAGGCTGGTCTCAAACTCCTAGTCTCAAGTGATCCTCTGGTCTCAGCTTCCCAAAGTGCTGGGATTACTGACGTGAGCCACTGCGCCTGTCCAGAGATCTAACTTGTATGTTAAATGTTGCCCTGACCCACATGTATACCACAAATTAAATGATTAGAGAAAATTTGTATTATAGAGATCTACAACTTCAAAAAAAAGTAAAGGATACATGCCTTATGATTTCCCTTATATGTGGTACCAAGAACAGGTGAATTTGTGGAGACGGAAAGTTGAATGGTGGTGGCCAGGGGCTGGGGGAATGGAGTTCAATGGGAACAAAGTTTCAGTTTGAGAAGATGAAAAAGTCCTGGAGATGAAGAGTGGTGATGGCGGCACAAACAACATGATTGTATGTAATGCCATTGAGTTTACATCTTAAAATGGTAAAATGGTAAATCCTATGTGTATGCTACCAGTTTTTTTACGTGTCTGGTTGTTGAGTCTGCTGAGATCTTCAGTAGCCAATGGAATCAAACAACACTGACCTCGGACCCTGTGATAGACTGAGTAACAGCTAACAAAATCATCCCGGTCCTAATCCCTGGAGCCTATGAATGTCACTAGATATGACAGAACGGAGTTAGCAGATGAGATTAGGGATTTTTTTTTTCCATTGAGGTGTCACTCTCTTGCACAGGCTGGAGTGCAGTGGCACGATCATGACTCATCACAGTCAACCTCCTGGGCTCAGGCGAGGTCTCGCTGTGTGGCCCAGGCTGGTCTCAAACTTTTGGGCTCAAGCAATCCTCCTGCCTCAGTCTCCCAAAATGCTGGGATTACAGGCCTGAGCCACCATGCCCCGCCAAGATTAATGATTTTGAGATGAGAAGATAATCCTGGATTATCTAGATGAGCCCTGAATGTAATCACAAATGCCTTTGTAAGAGAGGGACTGGGAACAATTGACACAGAAGAGAAGGAAGCTGTGAAACGGAAGCAAAGAGAAGCAAGTCTGAGCGAGGAGATGCTGCCGCTGGCTTTGAAGATGGAGACCGGGGCCTGAGCCAAGGAATGCGACTCTGGAAGCCGGGAAAGGCAAGGGAACAGATTCTTCCCTCTAGCCTCCGGAGGGAGTACTGCACTGCTGACATCTTGATCTCGGCCCAGGGAAACTGATCCCAGAAGGATCTCCTCAGCCCAGGAGGTTGAGGCTAGGGTGAATGGTAATGGTGCCACTGCACTCCAGCCTGGGCAACAGAGCAAGACCTCGACTCAAAAAAAAAAAATAAGTTAGACCAGCTAAAAAGAGGCACCAACATTCTTGGCCATTAGAATTTCCAGGAATAATTGCTAGAATCAGCAGGAAGTCTTGATTTCTCTTATCCCAAATAAAGAGAAGAAATGTTAAAATTTCTCTTAAAAAACAATCCATGTCGATGGCAAATCCCGTCTGTGAAGACGTGTCCAGGCTCCTCATGCTTTACTTTTACCTTCTCTGTTAAATGAATCAGATGAGGAGGGGGCTGGTCCACAACACTCAGAACTGTGAGAGAGTAACTGTGTATTGTTTTTGAGCCACCAAGTTTGTAGTAATTCGTTGCAGTAGAAATGGGAAACGAATACAGACATATATGTAGGATGACACACTCAGTAACAACACACCCCGGATATGGCCCCTAGCAGGGGATTGGAGGCTGGGGAGGGGTCTTTGGGGGTTGCCAACCCGGGATGTCCCTCTCCCCTCATGCTGAGGCCATTTGGGAAGCATCCTCTGAGGCTGCTGACAACACCTTGCAGCAGCGCATAGCGAATGCTCTTGTGCACCCTTCCTTGAGACAGTCAGCCCCTCGGGCTGGTTCAGACCAGATCAGGCCGGGATCGATGCCCCTAACCTTTGCTTACCTTTAGTTCATTACAATACAAAAAAATCCCACCCTGGAGCAAAATCGCAGCCATTTTGTGAACATGCGACGTATGTATGAACATGTTCTCACATTTTGCACATTAGAAACCTCACCATTTTCACCCTTAACCCTACATTCCACCCTATGTAAGATGCTGTATAACCCGTGTGCCTTTTACAATCGAGAGCAGTCTTTTCCTGTCCAGCTGGCCTCTCCGGGACCATCTTCCCTGTAAGTAAGTTCCTGAATAAAGCCCATCCACGTCTGACTGTTGTCTCCGGGACATTTATTCTACCTCTCTGACACAGTGCCTTCTCTTAGGGGAGTCCAGCACTACAATATGTGTTGCTCATATATTTCTATAATAAAGACCATATTTGAATGATAAAACTATGTTTTTGATACAAAATGCTTCATATATTAGGTACATTACATTTTGTTTTGGGGTTTTTTTTTAGAAAGCTTTGTTTTAAAGGTGTTACATGGTACTGGCATCTCAGAATTGTAAATCAAATAATTCTATTTGGAAATTCAATTTTTTAAATGCTCAGGAAAGGCCAGGCTCGGCGGCTCAGCCTGTAATCCCAGCATTTTGGGAGTCTGAGGTGAGTGGATTGCCTGAGCCCGCGGGTTTGAGACCCGCCTGGACAACTTGGTGAGACCTCATCTCTACAATAAATCAAAAAATTAGCCGGGCGTGGTAGGGTGCGCCTGTAGTTCCAGCTACTTAGAAGGCTGAGGTAGAAGGATCACCGGAGCCCAGCAGGTGGAAGCTGCGGTGGCCGGGAGCATACCACTGCACTCCAGTCTGAGCGACAGAGTGAGACTTCAACTCAAAATAAATAAATAAATAAATAAAAATAAAATAACATGCTCAGGAACAACCTACCAAAAGCAAACTATTCCTAACCTATTTATCAGCTAAAATAGTCTACCATATTCCAAAAGGCATTTTAATCCAAAAATCAGATTTCCTTTTAGACGACCAAGGCAAACATTACTGTTAGACTCCATTAAATTTGCATTCATTCTAGGTTTAACACTAATACTCAGGTAAGAACAGCTTCCAAGACTAGGGAACATTAAGTGAGTAGACCCCAAGTTCCCAGAGAAGTGCCATACACCCTCCTAAACCTTGGAAGAGCAACATGAAATCCATGCTAAGTCACTGCAGGAAGCCCCGGCACTGAAGACATCCTTCAAGCTTATCAGTATTCTCTGTGTAAGCCCCTGATTCCTTCATGAAAATCTAAAATGGTAACATTTCAGGAACAGATGGAGCTTTTGATATTGAATTGGGGAAATGTTATGCGCATTTATTTGTCAGGTTCATTTCATTTCCAAGTGATGACCACTGGTTGCAACATGTCCAGAACGTGTTCCAAGCAGTCAGAGACTCATTCACCGCCTCCAATGACACTGGCACATCCTTCACTGCAGGCAGAAAGTCTCCTAGAAAACCACTACTTCCTACAAGCTGGGTGCCTCCACTGGGCAGCCTAACGGGGATCACACCGGAATGTACACAATGTTGATATTCACCAGGAAATCTAATAGATGCTGAGAGTCTCTAGTAAATACTTAAACACTACAGATTTTATCTCCTAGTGCCACTCAAAGATGTCTCCTTCTCTGCACTTCCCCATCCATGTCCCTGGTTTAAGATACCATTATTTCACACTTGGTTTATTGCAAGATCCCCCTTACTGGTCTCCCAACCTCCTTGAGCCTCTGATTCAGTCTCCATTGCACAGCCTAAACTATCTGCACTAAATGTTCATCTGATCACATCATCCATGCCAAATCCTCCAAAACCCTCTGATGTCTTCTCATTGCTCTCCGTGATAAGATGGAAATCCTTACCGGAGCCAGTAAAGACCCTCCAAGACTGGTGCCCTCAGCCACCACCCCAGCAGCTCTTTCTTGAGCTAATCACTATTGACAGAGGAGTTCAGAGGTCTCCAGTAAACATGAAGTGACCCTTACCGTCTCGTCTAGTCTCACAGGCTCTCTTCCCTCGGCAACTCTGGGTCCCTTTCCATGCTCCAGGTATGCAGAATTCCCACACATTCCAAGGCCCTTCCTTGTGCAGGTCCCCCAGCCTGAGGATCTGGCCACCACCCCGGCTCTTTCTCCGTCTAATCACCAGTAACAGAGGAGTTCCGAGGACTAAACAAGTCGATATTTTTTAAGTCCTTAGACCAAACCTGGCATGGATAAGATCTTTTAAAACATTTATTATTGTGGAGGGAGAGGGGTTCATGACAACACACTGGGTACCTGGTCCACTATCGGGGGAGAGAGGGCCAGCTCAAAGCCCCAATTTCACCTGGATGTAACTTACTTATGGAGTAAATCCTCACTTGTACCTCACAACTCTAAAATAAATTACAATGAATTTTTATGATTGTCATTAGTATGAATATTTGTATTATTACTCACCCATATGGATGAATACGAAACTAGGTCCCATAGATTTCCGTAGCAGCATTTCAGACTCCTCAGTCGAGGTCAGGTTTGCTTGTCAATGCACCCACAGAACTGTGTTCAAGGGACTTTATCTCATCTTGTAATGATGCTCTTATTTATGTGCTCACTTAAGCACTTCTCCCTCAATAGATGTTCAAGTCCAAGAGATCAGGGGCTACGCTTTTCATCATTCTTGTATCCATGGAGCCTGATCCTGGTAAAGGTTTCATATGATAATTGTTAAATAAATGCTTAGTACTGTATTGAGTAAAAATGGACAGAATAAATTAAAATATAGTATGCATACGTAGACTCTATGGTATATACAAAACTCACTTAAAGGCACCCTGGAGAGGGACATCAAAGAGACGGTAAATTCAATCAGTTCTCGCCACTGTGATGCTGTAGAACATACCACCCACACTCAGTGTTCTACCACAGCACATTGACTGAGTTTGAGAGGTTTAGACTGACTCCACTGTAGGTACAGAGGAGCTGGACTTGAATGTGGATTGGATACAGGTCTGTTCTTATCTCTTTCTTTATTTTTTGAATTGAAGTCTCACTCTGTCACTCAGGCTGGAGTGCAGTGGCATTATCACCTCTCACCGCAGTCTCAACCTCCTGGGCTCAGGCAATCCTTCTGCCTCAGCCTCCTGAGAAAATGGGACTATAGGCACATGCTACCACACCTGGCTAAAAATTTTTTTTTTTTTTTTTTTTTGCTATTTTGTAGAGACAAGGTCTTGCTATCTTGCCCAGGATGGTCTCGAACTCCTGGGCTCAAGCAATCCTCCCACCTCAGCCTCCCAAGTGCTGGGATTGCAGGCATGAGTCACTGCACCTGGTCTGGGCACAGGTCTGTTCTACATGTCTCTCTTTCTCCCCAGATCAATGGCTACCTGGGACACTCACTTCTCAGGGTGGATGCCGAGAGCACAAGATCCAAGTTCAGTGTGCAAGCACACTTAAGGCTCCAGCTCATGGCACATCTGCTACCAACTTTTTGGTCAAAGCAAGTCATATGTCCAAGTTCAAAGTCATCATGCAGAGAAATACACTCTACTAGCAGTGAGAGGGGAGAAGAGGGATTATTTACTGAACAATAATTTGAACTATTACAGACAGTCACGCTCCAGGGCATTGAATCTGAGTTAGAATGAGATGTCAGTTGGGGAGACATGCTGCAATTATGAAGTCACCATCAACAGAGAGAACAAACCGTGGTCAAATAGAAGGCCCAAATTCAAAGTCACAAACAAGAGCCACCACTGCAAATTGATTTACAATCGAGATGCTTCTCACTTCGGCACCTCTGTGTCATGCTCCAGGGTGAGTAACAGCTGGGGTTGATTTAGCCAGCGTAATGAAGCCATGGTAATGAATGCCCAGTAAACCTTACACCATAACTGGGACAACATTAGACATGAATGTGCAAGAAGAAAGAAATACAAGAAAGAAGAGATAGAGACAGAAGAAATTAAGTGCAGTCAAGGTGATGGGATTGTGGGTAATTTTTTATCATCATGTTTTGAAATTGTTCTTTATTGTGGTTTTATAAATAAATAAATAAAACCACTTAAATAAAAAAGATTGCTTTTGTTTTTATGTTTTACATGACTATGAAGTAAAGACCCAATCAATTCTCCTGCCTGCAGCCACAATAATTTCTTGAAAATGCGAATCTGGCCATGTCTACACTCTACTAAAAACTCTTCAAAGGCTTCCTAATGCTGCCAGCTTAAAATCCAACCTTCTTTCAGTGGATTTCTTTCTTTCTTTCTTTTTTCCTTTCTCTTTGTTTCTTTTTTCCTTTCTTTCCTCCTTTTTTCCCTTCTTTCTTTCCTTCTTTCTTTCTTTCTTGCCTGGGTCTCACTCTGTCACCCAGGCAGGAGCGTAGTGGCACAATCACACTGGCTCACCGCAATCTCAACCTCCTAGGCTCAGGCGATCCTCCCACCTCAGCCTCTGGAGTAGCTGGAACTACAAGCACACCCCACTACCCCAGCTAATTTTTTAATTTTTTTGTAGAGATGAGGTCTCACTATGTTGCCCATGCTGGTCATGAACTACTAAGCTCAAGCAATCATCCTGCTTCAGCCTCCCAAAGTGCTGGGATGACAGATGTGAGCCATGGCACCCAGCCCTTTCAGTGGTTTTCTAGAACTTTCCCAACTGGCTCAAGCCTCCAGCTTCACCTCTCAGCTGTTCTTCTTCTCATCCTCTTAGCTCCAGCCACTTTTTTGTTTTTTGTTTAATGTCATGGTCTCATCTCTAGACCTTTGCACATGCTTTTCCCACTCATGAGAAACCCACCCACCTCCCTTCTGCCTAATTTCTACTCATCACTTAGGTTGAAGCATCACTTCCTCAAAGAAGGCTTCCATGACCTTCTCCTGCTATGTACTTCCATTATCTCCACAGTCAGCACCCCAGTTTGTTTGTTTGTTTGCTTTTATCTGTGTTCCTCAAATTTCCGTACACTCATAAAGGCAAGGCCCACGTGTCTCACCCATTCCCATTATACTCTCAGGTCCCTGGTCCATAGCAGGTACCCAAACAATATTCATTGAATGAACAAATACATGAAATTCATGGTTGGATGGCATCCAAAATTACCAACTAAACAAGGGATTTTTTTTTCTGTTTTTCTCTATAAAAATAGGATCTGGACTCATTTTGAATAAATCAGTTTAATCATTAGGAGTATTTTATAGGTCGTGGTTCCTGCTATTTTTCCTGGAATCCTCTGTCTTTCCGCTTCTTGACAATTGCTAAATCTAATATCAGAGTATTTTCACTGCATAGGAATACTGTTGAACTTTTTTCCAAAAACGACAGGAAATTTACTTTCAACTTCTACTCACTCTTCAAACTCAGACATCACCACTTCCAGGAAGTCCTCCCAGACGCCATCAGTACCTTCAACCTAAAGCTAAGTGCCCCTCTTTTGTGCTCAAAGTAATAACTATGCACACCGTTTTTTTAGCACGGATCATAATCTTGCATATTAATTATCAATAAACATTTGTGGAAATATCAGGCAATGCACGGGCGACCTTTGTCAGAATCCTTTCTTCAGTGCTGCTACTGATTGATGACTGGCTCTTTTTTTCAATCAACACAAGCATTCAGGAATGTTGCCATACTATTGCTTGCCTGTTGGGGGTGCTATAGAGACACACATATACTTCTACAGACCTTTAAGACGAGAAGAGGACTAAGGTAAACATTATAATAGTTCATGTTCTAGGTGCTTTACATGGATTAACTCGTTGAATTGCCCCTACACAATCAACACCTTCCTGGAAGGCAGTACCATTGCCATCATTCCCATTTGTGGCATGAGGAACCGAGGTCAAGGTGTTAAGTAACATGCTCAAGGTCACACAGCTACCAAATGGCAAAGTCAGGTTGAGACCACCACTGTCGGGTTTGGGAACCCGCGCTCCAAACTACATGGCTACTGCCTCCCTGCTGCTACCGGAAAGGCGCACCTGCTCCCACAGCCAGGACTATTCAACTCTTGATTTTAAATAAGAAATTCACTTGATTATATTTTTTCAGGAGTGGGGTGGGAGGATACTGTATCATTTTATAATCAAAGGAAAATAAAATATTATTTTGAAAAGTAAAAACTCAATTTGGAAACTGTTTTGGACTGAATTGCGTTCCCCTAAAATTTATACGTTGAAGCCCCCAGTGTGACTATATTTGGAGATAGAGACTGTAAGGAGGTAATTAAGTTTAAATGAGGGCATGAGTAAGGCCCTAATCTGGTTATTAGTGTCATTACAAGAAGAGGAGGCGATACTTTCTCTCCATGGACATATAGAGGAAAGGCCATGTGAGGCCACAGCAAGAAGGTGGCTGTTTGCAAGCTGGGAAGACAGCCCTTCACAGAAACTAACCCTGAAGGCACCTTGACCTTGGACTTCCAGTATCCAGAATTATGAGAAAATAAACATCTGTTGTTTAAGCCACTGAGTCTGTGGTATCTTCCTTTGACATCCCAAGCAGATTAAGACAAAAGGCAATGTGCAAACAAGCCTCATATTCCCAAATCTTAAGAAAGCTTAAGATTTAGAAATAAACAGTGAGGGGAGGAGAAAGTATCAGAAACTACTTGAGTTGAATAATACAACTCCACTGGGGAATACTGCATTCTGAAGTACATCAATCTGTCATCATCAACAAGAAATATTGAAATATTTGCCAGCCGGGATCGGTGGCTCAGCCTGTAATCCCAGCGCTTTGGGAGGCTGAGGTGAGTGGGTTGCCTGAGCCCGCGGATTCAAGACCCGCCTGGGCAACTTGGTGAGACCTCATCTCTACAATAAATAAAAAAAAAAAAAATTAGCCAGGCGTGGTAGCGCGCACCTGTAGTTTCAGCTACTTGGAAGGCTGAGGCGGGAGGATCGCCGGAGCCCAATAAGTAGAGGCTGCGGTGGCCGGGAGCGGCCACTGCACTCCAGTCTAGGTGACAGAGGGAGACTCCAACTCAAAAAAACAAAAAAAGAGAAATATGTGCCAAATATCTACCATCTCTGGTAGCAAGAAGTCTGTACTCCAGTTAGGAAGCCATGGCATATATTCACCTAAGTATGAGTGAAGGAAATATATATA
>CAUYQG010063057.1:0-13757 GCA_963574415.1 Tarsius wallacei
CTAAACCATAAAACATCAGTAGAAACAAAAATTGCTTCTGTGAAAATGAAGTTGAACATTTTAGAAAGACTTGAGAAGGATGGATTGAATTTTTTTTTCTATTGAACTAGGTGCGAGCAATGCAGCTTTCGAAGGTTTGGATAGGGTTGCAAAAATCTAGACATATTCTCAACTCGATGGCTTTAGGTATCTTTAAGTTCCTCCATAATTTAAAGAAACTGAAACTCAAATATTTGCTTTTAGACAAGTTATTGCTACGCAAAGAAAAACCCTAGATCTACATCAAAAGATTGGCAAACAACTCTTCTGATTAATGAACCAACTAAAAATTCTGATTCACGTGAGAAAGAAAAGGGCTTCTTCCACTGAGCTGAATGTAGTCCTGCTCCTTGAGAAGTGTAATCGGTCTTCAGAGTGCAGAAATGGAGGTTCCCTGGTTCAGCTTAGCCATTAACCATTACTAAATTTAATGGTCATTTCTCTTTTCTCTTCATATTTGAACTTAAGGTTAGAAACAGTTAATTTTCCCCTGCTTTTTGAAATACTTTCGTCACTTTTTCTCCAGGGGTACCTCTCTTGGTTCACTTCCTGCTTAAATGTCTTCTCCTTCTCGGTCTTCCTTCCTTCCTTCCTTCCTTCCTTCCTTCCTTCCTTCCTTCCTCTCTCTCTCTTTCTTTCTTTTTTGTGGTTCCTCCCTATCTTCTCTACACCAGGGCTCGCTATTTAGGCCTCGCTTCTCTACCTGGGCTAACACCCTTGGTGATCTCATCTTGCCTCAGGACTGCAATATATTATCTACATACTGGTGACTTCCACTTTTATATCTCTAACCTAAACTTCTCATCTGAACTCCAGATTTGTGTAATCAGTTGCCCACTCGACATCTCTTTGTGGGTGTTAATTAGGCATCTCAAACTTAGCATAGCAAATGCCTTATTTCTCATCTTCCTTCACACCACAGTGTTTTTCTATAATCTTCATCATCGTAAGCAGCGACTTCATTCTTTCAGTTATTCAGTCCTGAAAGCTTGGAGTTATCTTTTATCTCTGTCCTTCATAGCCCATACCTCCTCTATCAACACTCTTGCTTGTTCTATCATCAAAAACACTCTAAACTTCATTATCTTCTCAAGACTTGCCCTCATTCAACTCACTGTCTTCTTGCAACTGCATTTACACCACACCTTCTGACTAATTTCCCTTCTCCTGTCCTGGTTCCCCTACAGTCTCTTCTGAACAAAGCAGCTTGAGTAGTAACAAAAAGAAAAACAATAAAATATCTTCTTTCAAGCATTTTTGTGACGACTGCATCCAAAAAAATAGGGGAGTGTCATCTGTGGAGAGCAAGCAATAAATATTCCCAATTGAGTTGTTATTGTAAAGGGCATGACTACATCAATTTTCCCATTTCTCTCATGCTTTGTAAGTCTCAGATCCCTCCCCTGCACCTGTAAACATGTTCATATCTCCAAAACCATTTTCTTGAACCCGTATGACCACTCAACCTCCCAGTCCAACTCTGGCCTCCCTGGACAATCAACATTGTTTTTATTGCTAATCGTCTCCTGGAAATGTTTTCCTGTCTTCGATTCACTCGTTATCTGATTTTCCCTTCATTTCTTGGATACACTGCCTTTCACTAAGTCACTGATGAGGCTATAATGTCAAATCCACCCAGGGTTCTCTGCTTTTGGAAGTGTAGATTATACCTTTCTTTAAAGTCTCCTCCAGTGACGTTCCTGCTATCACTCCCTCCTGATACTTCTCTGACTCTCAGACAACCCATTGAATGCACATACCCGATGCCTTGATTGTTCATGTTCATGAGACTTTTGATCCCAAGCGTGACTCTTTTGTTTTCTCATACTGAGTCACTCCAAGTAAACTGGTGGCTTTCAAATACTACCTGTTCCTCAGAGACACCCGACTCCATATATCTAACTCAGATGTTTTTCTTGGGCGTTAGAACACCTGAATGTGCTCCTGAATATCAAAATGATTCAAACCAGGAGATATGGACAAGAGTGTAATAACCAGGAACTGGAAATAATCCAAAAGCATCGACAGAAGTGAGGATGAAATAGTCCGTCAATGTACTGTTACACAGCAGAGAAAAATGAATGCACTGCACCTATACAAGTCAACTCAAATATATTGAATAATAAAATATCAGCACTAATGAAAATATGAGATGAAAGAAATAATCAAGTCACAGAATGCTGTATACCGTAGCAATATTCAAATTTTTATTGTGTAAAAATATGCCCATAAGTATTAAGACCATGAAAAGAAGAGAATGATTCTGAATGGTGAGACGGCATTGGAAAGAAGCCTGAGGGTAGCATCCTTGTTATTGGTAACGTTTTCGTTCTAAAGTTGTGTAGTGAGTTCATAAATGTTCACTGCATTGTTATGATTCCTAAAGTTATATATAACATATATTTTCTACATTTTTATGTCTCGCATAATAGCTATACAAAAAAAAAAATCTAAACTGGATTTCTGTTATCCTCTACCTAGGACTTATTTCTTTATTTTGTCTAGGTTTCTTGTTTTGATCTATGACCGCATTAGCTACCTATTTGCTCCAGTTAGAACATTTAACCAGTTTTGTTGTTGTTGTTTTAAAACTGGTTGTCTCTCATGTTCAAAATGTAATCAGTCTGATTCTACCCAGGCTTAGCTCCTCAGTGTAAATCCCTGTCTCCACACCCAGAACAACTGCCACACCCACGCCCTCATGGTTTTTCCCACCGCAGGTTTTGAAAACCTGTCTCATGTGGCTCCTGTCCCTAGCAATTTTCTCAAGGTCTTGTACCCAAATACAACTTTAGTCATATTCTTTCTCCATGCGAATCCTTGCCACCTTTCTGCTCTACAGTGACTAAACACAAACATCCCAATCAGGCCTAACTTATCTGCCCACCCTTATCTTGATCACTTGATGCCTGTTTCTCTCATTAGCTCCAAAATGCTACGGCCCATTGTTACTTAAACAAGGCACTGACTTTCAGACCTTTGCTTATATTTTTTGCCTTTTCTCCGGCATTGGCCCAGCATTTGTCACTTAACACTCATATTAAATATTATATCATCTCCACGAAGTCGTCACTGACTACCCACATAGAATTCATCATACAGCCTCCTGTGTTCCCACTGTCTCCTGTGCAAATACTTGTATCCTAGTCCTGGGTAACAGTATAGGCATCATTGTATAAGATTACTCGGTTATGATGCTTTGCTGCCTCCCTAACTAGACTATTAGCTTTTGGAAGGCAGAAAGACTGTCTTATTTGTCATGCGCATCTTTGCATGTGCCAATCTGTATGTATGGTATGATTACCTTCTACCTTAATTGAATGTCCTCATTTGAAGATTCTAGACGTTGAACTGATTCATTGATTCACTGAGCTGCTTCATGTCACAAAATAAATGCATCTTCTTAAATATCCTTTTATTTGAAGGAAACAGTTATTCTACTTAGGATATTAGCAGGTACACTTTCTTAAATATACAGGTTTATTCTTTACAAACAAATGCATGCACACACTGGGAAGAAAGACGGGAGAGAAAGGAACCGATACCCACTGTGTGACTAGTGTGTCAAGAAGTAGGCAAAACTCTTTCACTCAATTCACTTTATTTAACTTTTTAATAACGATTCATTGCAGATATAGCATGTATTGTTTAACAGGGGTGATAATGAGGATAAGTGACCTTAGCTTCCTTGGCGACAGTCACACAGTAAGTATTTGTAAGTCAGGTTAGGCTAGGTTCTGCTTCAGTAAAAGGCAAGCCCCAAGTAATAGTGTCTTTACACAATGAGCATTTATTTCTCACCCACTTAGCACGTCCCCGTTGGGCTAGCATGAGTTCTCTGCTTAGCACAGTAACCCTGGCATCTAGACTGACAGACCAGACTCATATCAAATGTTGTCAACACCACTGCTCACATTTCATTGCCAAAACCACACCTGGCCACACCAAACTCCAAGAGGCCACGGCAATACAATTCTATCATTTTCCCCAAAGAGAGGATAGAAATAATTACCTAAGAAATAGATGATGGCTGGGCTCGGTGGCTCAGCCTGTCACCTCAGCACTTTGGGAGGCTGAGGCAAGTGGATTGACTGAGCCTGCGGGTTCAAGACCAGCCCAGGCAACTTGGTGAGTCCTCATTTCCACAATAAAATTTTTAAAAAATTAGCCGGGTGTGGTAGCGCACGCCTGTAGTTCCGGCTACTTGGATGGCTGAAGTGGAAGGATTGCCAGAGCCCAGCAGTTCGATGCTGGGGTCGCCATGAGCATGCCACTGTACATCAGCCTGGGTGACAGAGTGAGACTCTAACTCAAAAAAAAGAAAAAAAGAAATAGAGGATGATCACCCTAGGGAAGAAGTTGAACACTGAAAACACATCTGCCGAACTTCAATGTCCTGCTGTCAGCCATTTTCATTCTTCTTTCTTTATGTAGAATGAGGTTAAATGACATTTTACAAATATAATTTGTAATATATGGCCCTTGAGGAAGGTGTGCAGAACTTCCAGACTAGTAATTATGCTAGTGTCAGTGTCTATCAGGGTCACTTGCAAATTCCAAAACTTGAAATACAAAAACAGGAGTCTTCTAGGCGAACAGAAAGGAACCTTCACTTGGGACAGTCTCCTCAGGTGCTGGCGTGAGACCACATGTTGAAAAGGCAGTGCTCTAGGGCTGAGGGTTCAATCCCCCAGCCTCTTTTTAAATCCCTGGCTGCTGATGACATGTTTCCTGCCTGAGGAATCTTCAGTGAAACATGAAACACACACTTCCTATGAACATGTGATCCTCTCAATTCTCTTCTAAAGTGGAGTCACTGCGACCCCCAAACTTCTTTGGGCACTGAAGAGTACAGAACTTACTGAGTAATGCATTTCATCCTTTGGTTACTTGGAAGGAGCTTTGGTTAGTGCAGTAGAAATCTTCAGACGTTTCTTTCTGGAGCCACCGATCAAAAGTACAGCTAATGGGAGCAAGTGAACTCAGGTGACTGCTGTTTTCAAGGGACAGTGAACAGAATCCCTATCATGAGGAAAGAGGCGGAGTAATAAAACCCAGTGTCAGACTGGCAGAGAAACCTTTCTCTTCATTTAGCCTTTAAAATAAATTTAGTCACAGTTCCCCGGTAAGCCTCAGACTAGACGTTACCATGCCTAAATGGATTCTCCGGTGTTGGCATCATGTTTCTGGATCTGAGCTGATAGTGTCTCGTGATGCTGGTGAATGAGGGAAGCACAAGGGACACAACCGGCAGGGCCAGGAAAACATCAAAAATCTCTCAGAAACAAAGTGAAGGGGAAGAAAGTCAGCCCTCATAAGACAGAAAGGAGGCGATTCTCACAGAACTGCTGCGTGTATGTCCCTTGGAGGGAGTGCTTTGTTTCACTTGGCTCCCGTGCCAATCAAAATGCCCCCTTGGCAGTGGATAAAATAAAATATAGAAGGCAGAAATAAATGCCAAAACAAATTCATGCACAGAATGACCTTCCAAATGCTTCAAGGCCCAGCTAAGCCGTCCTCTACCAAATGAACTGAAAGGGCAAAGAAAAAAATCTATAATTTAACTTCAACTAGAAAGATCTTTAAAATCAGCTCAAATACTAAAATATTTGCCAGTTTCTCCTTTCTTATGGTGACCTAGCATTCAATGAATGTCTCGTGATGTGCCAGCCATTTTATATGCATTTGCTCATATTATTTCCCAACACTATTGTGAAACGGATGCCATTGTCCCAGTTCATGTTTGAGGAGGTAAGTCAAGGTTAAGCAAATTGCCCAAGGTCACACTGGAGAGAAGCGATCCTGGCTTTTGTACTTTATTTTACTCCAAAGTTTATCCCATTCTCCCCCCACCCACGAACCAAGTCCTCAAGTTTATATTTCAATAAGAAAACTCTATTAGGTACTTTAAATATTTCTGTTTTCTTTTGCTTTTTTTTGATGTCAACAAATGTGCCTCGTCCACACTGGTGGGAAAAATGCAAAATGGTGGAAGCCTAGTGTTTCAGAAGCATACAAATCCATTTTTTACACCTTTAGTTGAACTGAGATATAAGAAGCTTACTTCACCAGACTACACCAACTAGATTGACCGTAAATCTTCAGAAATTATCAGCAGAATTGATTCTTCATCTCACTGTGCTTGAGTGATTGCCACAAGGATCGTGTCGTTGAGTTCCCAGGGCCACTTGACAAGGAACACAAGGAGTTTTACATAACTCCAGTAGACATAGCCATGAAGTGTCCAAGGGCAACTGGAGAAAGAAAAACCTCTTGTCACCAGACCTATTGCATCATGTCAGCCTTGGAGAAAGAACGCAGTAGCTCTGTCATTATTCCAGCCTGAGACCTTGGCAGAAATCAATCCTGAGAGGACAGATTGCCTATGTAGCCTTCCTTGGCCCCATTGGTTCAGATGGGACTAATCACTGCAGCACAGGCCATGGTGATACTGGAACTGACACAGCACATCAGGCTTCTCCACAGGGCTCCTTATGCCCCACATTTTGCTGTTAGTAAGGAAAGGTAACCTCCCTACCAGGCCACTAAACAAGAATAAAGCACAGAGAAGGGAGTTTGAAGACTGACCTAACTCCAAAGACTCTAGCGACAAGTCATTGGATCATAAAATGAAAAGCACACAGGTTCAAGGGTCAGGCAGACCTGAGTTGTAATCCAAGGTCAGCCATTAATTAGCCAAATGACCTTGGAGTGGTTACTTAACTTCACAGCGTTGTTGTGAAAAAGACACAACACAACATTTTCAAAGGGAAGCAACATGGTGGCATAGTCAAGACCCCCATATTTGGAGTCAAAGTGAGCCGAAGATCAGTTCCACAACTTAATATCCATGCTGCACTGGCCAATTCCTTTGCTTTCTAAGCCTCAGTTTCCTCATCTGCAAAATCAGGTTAATAGATAAAAACCGTGTGTTAGAGATACACAGAAGAACGTCAGTATATCCTAAAAACATATTTTTTTATTTTTATGTTTATAGATTTAGGAGGTGCATATGCAGGTTTGTTACATGGATATGTTGCATATTAAAAATATAATTCTTAGTGAAAAAGCAAGAGACACCTATAACACATCATCATTCACATAAAATCCATTATAGGAGAACACATTCAGGCAAAACATACACATAAATACCATAGAATCGTTGTCTGTGGGGTGGAGGAGGGAATGGAAAAGGGAGTGGGGATCAAAAGAGATCAATTCATTAACTGAGAGGGGCTTTGTACAGTCAAATAAAATAAAATAGTGCCACAAACTGAGGAGTGTGATTAACTCAATTTCCTGAACGAGAAATTGTAACATACCAACAATAAACGCAGGGGCAATAACTAAATGTATGTCCTGGGACTGTTGGGATTAAGCTTGCTAAAGCTTAGGAAGGGTTTAGCAGAATATCTGCTACATATCCAATGATGGTCACCCGTTTTGTAAGAGACTCAGGAGTGTAGCAATCCTTCCTCCTTTCTTCCCACTATGAAGCTCAGATTATTTTTAGAGGGGCACTTGAAGGTTCCTTTTTTTTGAGAAACAGATTATTAGCAAGAATGTCCAAAAAATCCAGTTTTTCATTTTTTCCATGAATTAGGTCTCCAAAAGCAGAGGTTGTTTCCAAGACTTCACTGTTCCTTTTACATATGATACAAGCAAATAACCCTGGTATAACATAGAGGAGACTCTGGCCTATAAAATTATGAAGATGAGGTCAGCTAACAGTGAATTTTGTTAAGTTGGTCATTTCTCATCTTTGATATTCCAAATGATTTAGCCAGGTTACATTTATTTATGCATTAGACCATTAAGGGGGCGCAGTGGTCTTGTCCTTTATTAAACCAAATTAAAAATAATTTCTCAATTTCATTATTAATATCCTCCCTCTGTGAAAAGTATCTCCCTCAGCAGACCTTATTGACATTCAGTCTAGACACTGCCGAAGGAACTCACTTCATGAATATCAATAAATGTGCTGCATAGGGATGGGAGGATATTAAATGATTTCCAGGCATTTGATAGTTGACAAAATGTTAGGATAATAATTAACAGTGCAGACTGTCTAAAGGCTAGTAGGGCTTTCTCAGTGCAGGAGTGCACGTTGGTTATATGGGAACATTGGTCATATGGGAACATACATTGGTGTATTTGTTAGAAGCTATCTTAAGGAAGGAACGTAACCTTACCTTCAGTTCATTTTGGCTTTATGCCCTCAGTGAATCCTAGACAGAAAGAGAGAAAAGGTCTTCTTTGTAAAATGCCACTGACAGCTCATGTTATGCTCTTGATGTAGAAAAAAATAATAATATCTGATACAATGTCTTGCCTTGATTTTTTTCCTCCTCCAACAGAAGACATATTTAAATGCTAATGGATTGATTAGAGAGAAAGGCAGGTACAATTCACTGCTGTTGTCCTCTACTTTCCATCCGTCCTAATCCTCACCCAGTGCCTACCCACTCACTCCTCCACCTCACATATTCTTATTTAGTATTTCCAGGGAGGAATCTGGGCTTCAATATTTTTAAGAGTTCCCCAGCTCTTTCTCATGTGCAGTTAAGACTGGCAGCTAATTAACTAAGCCCATGATGCTCAAACTTGAGTGTGTATATGGGTGCTTGCTAAAAATATAGATTTCTAGAATATACTCTCTGGTACTCTGGGTAGCTTTAGGGCTCAAGAACCTGCAGTTTTAGCAAACAGTCAGAGATTCTGATTCAGGTAGTCCAAGGAGCACATATTGAGAAAGCTGGCTTGGTTCCACTCCTCATTTTTAGCTTAAACAAGCCCTTTGCCCAGCTGTTGAAGGAATGCAGATCAAAGGGCCTGACTGCGCGCGGTTGCCCTCAATCAAGATATCGCTAATGAAGACAGCCAAGTACATTTTGCTAATAACGTTTGCAGGAGCCTGCCCAAAAGAACAGGGCGAAAGAGATGTAATGTTTACCAAGTACATACTATGCCCCAGGCATTTGACAAATGTTCTCGAATTTAATTCTCAAAGCACACAGAGGTAGAGACAAGGCACACCTCCTTTCCTAGACCCCCCCTGCTCGGGAGAGAAGAGTTGGAGGTCGTCTTGTGTTTTCTCAAAATCCAAAGACTCTTAAGAATAAGTGGCCATGGGTCAGGGCCTTGGACATCTAAATGTCGGTCTTTCATTCTCACTCTTTTTCCTTCCTGTGCATTATGGAGCAGCGCCAAAATTGTCCCAGTTTTTGTTTCAGCAGCTGTCCGGTTTAGAGTTTGGAGGGTAGAGGTGGGGTGTCTGCCTCTTCTTGTTTCAGAAAGATCATGAGAAGGTGAAGATGTGTGAGCTGACACATGTGAAAATACGTGAGTTGTTTTTTTTTTTTGAAGAAAAATATTATGCAGATGGAATAAGATTTCGTCTGTGAAAAGTAAAAGTGCTGACATAATTGGACACTCTCTGCAATTTGTTCATCTGTCCATCCGTTTATTCATTAAGCATTATTCGAGCACCTATTGCATACAGAACCCTGAAGATTGGGAATGCGACAGGCTCTGTACAGACATGATATTTTCAGATTGGAGGAGAGGGAAGGAGGTAAAATGGATAGAGACAGTGAGGGGGTAGAGGAATTGGAGTGAGGGTAGGAAAGAGGAGGGGAGAACAGGAGACAGAAGGGGGGTGGACAAGAACACACATTTGCGTTTGTACAAATGTTTTGCAGTTTGCAAATTTATGTATTTTTTATTTATTGCTTTTTTTCATCCTTTCAGTTTTTCTCCTCCTTTAGCATGCAAAAGAATCACCTAGAAGAATGCCATTCAAACAAATTCTTGGCTCCACACGCAGAAATCTTGATTCAGTGAGCCTGGGCTGGCACCGGTGGTTATGGGATAATTGTTGGTCCATGACAGACCATGCTTTGAGTGGCATTAATTTAATTCTAAGTACAACACTATGAGGCAGATGAGGTTGGTATTATAATTTCCGCTGTAATGTTTTTCCCAAGTTTTATTTAGGTTTAATTGACAAATAAATAATACATATTTATGGTGTACAATATGACACTTTGATGTCCCATGTTCATTGTCGCATTATTCACAATAGCCATGATACAGAATTAACCTAAACACCCACCAACACATGAATAGATTTTTAAAACGTGGTGTATATATACACAATGAAATACTATTCAGTCTTAAAAAAAGGACAGCTTGACATTTGTTAACTGCACGAATGAGCCTGGGGGACATTATACTAAGCGAAATAAGCCAGGCACAGAAAGACAAATGCTGCATGATCTCACTTACATCTGAAATATAAAAATGTCAAAGTCATAGAAGCAGAAAATAGAATGATGGCTACCAAGGGCTGGGGTTTGGAGGGTGGAATGAGGAGATTTTGATCAAATGATCCCCATTTAGAATCCCTTTTTTAAAAAGAAGGAAATGGAAGTTCAGAGAAGTTAAGCAACTGGTTTAACGTTCCAAAGCTACCAGGACTTTTAATGCCAAGTCTTGGGCTCTTTCTTGCTACGAATGATTTAAGCTCAATATCATTTGACGTTGTGCATGGGGAAAGTCAAATGCTGACCATTGCCTTCCAAGTGGAGAGAGTTTCCATGGATACAAATGTTGTTTTAATGGATTACAAGGAATTCTCTTTAACCACAAATTCCGTAAGAAATAGTTTCAGCGAGATACAATCTAGCTGTGTCCCTTAAAGAACAATTTTTCCCAAAGTAGGAGAACTAAATCCCAGAATCATTCATTCAATAAATATTTGCAAACCTATTTTATGCTAGGCACTCTTCTAGGCCCTAGATACAACAGGAAACCAAAGTGATACAGTTCTTGACTTTACAGAGGTTACATTCTAGTGTGTGTGTGTGGGAGAATAATTATGTGTTTATTTTTTATAATGTTATTTATTAATAAGTGCTTTTGAGAAAAATAAAGAGAGATGTTGGTGAGGAAAGGGATAGGTGTGGTTGACACAGGAGGGTTGCCTTCAGACCATAGTATCTTCAGGGTTTAGAACTTTTGGGATCGAGGGGAATCCCGGGCATTTTATAGTTATATAGTTATATGTAGTACCCCCCTACCCTGGCAGTACCCCACTACTGCCAATCCCCTTCTTATAGTATTTGTGAAAACTAGCAAGGAATGCCATCTTCTTGCAGTTCAGTTTGAACTCCTTCTTGGGATCATTTTGAAGATCATTTGAGGATTAATTTGACCTAAAGTATCTTTGGCAATTCTTGGCATGCAGTAGGTATTCAATACATGCTAGTTTCTGTGCTTCTCTTTTCACTCTTAATCCAACTTATGAGAATTGGGCTTTAAGTAGAACAGTGCAAAGGTAACGTATACCAAGCTGTGACCTGGTGCTTAATTTGCATAAGTGTATTCAATTCTCATCACAATCCCAGAGAGCTGGTTCTGTTTCATCAATGAGAAACTTGAGGCCTAGAAAGCAGATTTTGTTCCTATTCTCACACTAATTAGAAGTACAGCTGCGAGTCCAGCCCAGGCAGTTTCCCTCTAGAGTCTGTATGCCCCAGTCTGGCATTAAAGATGTTTCAATTAGTTAAAAGGTAAAAATGAAGCCCTGAAATGAGAGTTGGTATTCAAGCTTGACTGACAAACCCAACCTTTCCACCTGCGCCATTGTATGGTCCACAAAACAGTGCCCACTGGATGCTATATTTTTAAAAAAATTTTATTTTAAAGATGTGTGGTATACTTCAGGATTAGGTATACAAGTGGCCATCATACAGGTAAAATGTGGGCCTCCCCTTGGTCCCCACTTTGTCTGATTTGAGATCACCTACCCTTATTGATGTTGTATCCTCCCCCCTACCTTGGCAGTACCCCACTACTGCCATTCCCTTTCTTGTACTATTATGATAAATATTCAGGGTCCGCTTATGAGTGAGACTATGTGGTACCCTGTTCTTTGTTTCTGTGATAGATCACTGAGTATGATAGACTCTAAATCCATCCAAGTTGCTGCGAAGTCCATATGTTTGTCCTTTATGGCAGTGTGATATTCCATTGTGTATATGTACCACATTTTTTTATCCAGTCCACTTTCGATGGGCAGCATGGTTGGTTCCATGTTTTTGCCATCGTAAATGCTGCTGCAAAAAACATGTGCGTGCATGGTTTTTTTTTTGTTGTTGTTGTTGTTTTTTGAAGAATGCTTTGAGTTCCCCCAGGTATATTCCCAGTAGGGAGATTCCTGGGTCATATGGAAGGTCAATGTCTGGTTCTTTTAGAGATCACCACTGTTTTCCATAGAGATTAAACTAGTTTGCATTCCCACCAGCAGTGTGGAAGCATTCCAACGAATACTACTGCTGCTACAGAAATGGTGCCCTGCCCCCTGCTCACCCCTGGAACAAGGGCAAGGCAAAATGGTTCTTCCCCTATTCTAATTCCTAGATCGTTGGGTTCTGATTCTTTCCATTTAATCCCTGGTTTAATCGGTTGCTATTTAATCCCAGCAACTGCTCTATACCTTGCCTATCAGTTCTCGTGTTGATAAACAGGATCTCTCACCCATTTATTCACTATCCAAATAGCTCTTGGGTGCAGATTGCTCTTGAGCACTACCTGTGTGCAGGCAGTGTGTGCTTCTCGTGGTACAAGTGGGGACGCATGCATACACACCCTATAACTGTCCTCATGGTGCTTTCCCGATGATGGGGAGATTAAGAGACATGCTAAGCAAATAATTACATTTCTAACCGTAGAATGTCAAACTTATATAAGGGGGAGAGAAAAAAATATATGGGCTCATGAAAGAGCATGAGAAACGAGTTTAAGTTGTTCATGCTACGTACAGGTTCAGCAGCAGACGTCAAGAAAGCTGCTTTGGGTAAATGGTCTTTGAGCTGAGATTTGAAGCGTAAATATACATCCTAGGTTAAGAAGGGTGAAAGGAAGGGACTTGAGTAGAACAACCTTAGGGTGGGAGGGAACACGACAAATTCAATGAACTGAAAGAATGTCTAGGTACATAAAAGAACACTGATAAACCCTAAAGAAAGCTGGCTCAAGAGAAACAAAAAGCAACCTCAGAATATATAGTGCAGACACGATATAAAGTCATTCATTAACTTAAAAGACATGTATTGAATTCCTATCATGTTTCAGCATCTGTGCCAGATGTAGAAAGTACTATAAAGATGAATAAGACATCTATTTTATTTTTATTATTGATCAAACAAACATCAGTACATCAATTAATCTATATGAACTATGCACATGAGGGAACACCCCCCAAACATAGTTTATTTATAAAAAGTGTGTGTTTATTCTTCCATGTTTAAACTTCAGTCACCTGAAGTTGGTGACTTGGATGCAATACCCCTATTGAGACGCTTTTTCCACTGCTCAAAACCATTTTTGAACTCGTCAATTTTGATGTGTTTTAGTGCTTCTGCCATTTTTGGGGGTTTCATTTCACTTCTTCCACGTTGGCAGAATGTTTCCCTTTGAGAGTTTTTTTAATCTGGAGAAAGGGCAAGGTTAGGTGAGTAGGGAGGGTGGGGCATGGGGGTCATGTCGCTTTTGGCCAAAATGGCTGAGCATTCAGTACGGTGTGCGCAAGTGTGCTTTCATCCATCATGAAATCAGCAAACCTGTTAAAAGAATCACCCTTCCCCCCCAAAAAAATCACTGAAGCTGAGCACAGCCTCTCGTAACAACACTAGCTGGTACACTGATGCTGATGG
>CAUYQG010063059.1:0-54120 GCA_963574415.1 Tarsius wallacei
TCTAACTCGGCCCGACCCACAGCGCCCGTGCGTCTTTCCCGCACAGATACCTCCTTCGCCCTCCTCCTCCCCCCATTTTTAGGCGAGAGTTCTCCCACTCGTCTGTTGTCTCTTTCAGTCCGTGACATGTCTTTTCTAGGTGCCAGCTCAGTGCTCTGATCCTGAAAGCGGTGGACACGCGGAAACCGGAATGCATCTCCGCGCTCGTCTGCGCTGGAGAGAGCGCGCCGCCGGGACCGGGTTTGAGCTTTTGCCGGGCTCAGTTTTTCCTGCAGTGCTGCTGGGTGCCTGGGTCGACTCGCCGGCCACGCAACTTCCAACATAAATCCTCCGGGGAGAAAAGTCGAAGGCGGGGCGGGGCGGGACGGGTTGCGCGCTGGAGTGAAACCGTCAGCCCGGGAGGCTGGCTGGGCGATGCAGGGAGGCGTGAGACCCGGGGTCTTCAAAGAGCAACTGGTTCTTGCTGGACACAAGGCTGGCCACGGGGCTGGGCGGCAGCTGCCTGGAGTCTGCACACCGGCGCGCGCAACCCGTCCCCTCTCGGGTAGTCTTCCCGGAGGGCTCGCTCTCTCGCCCTGTTGGCACCCTGAGGCAAGTGCCTAGGGCTACGACTGGTGGCACAATTGCTCCTGGACACGGGCGAGGTCGTTTGCTTTCCTCTGCCCGTGGCTGCCCAAGGAGGTCAGGTAGGGATTCCCTCTCCCAAAACCTGGCGCGGCCTACCTTCACTGTGCCCTCTCCCTGGCCGTGAGCCCTGCCCACCCCTCGAGACGCCCTCACATCCACGAGTGAGGCGCTCGCCCGCAGCTCGTCCTGGCAATCGTGGTACTCGGCGGTAGAGGGCATGACGGGGTGTGCGAAATTGACCGACCCTTTTATTCTTTTTGAGGGAGGGAGTTCTGTCCCTCCCTCAAAGAGAAGAGGTGGCATTTATCTTTCTCCCAAACGACCCAACTCATTTAGCACTCTCCACTCTGAACAACTAATAGTCATTCTTTCCTGATTTCTGCTTGTTTCTTTTTGTCTTCCCACTACTCATTTTGCCCGAGTCTGGGAAACGTGGTGTTTAGACATGGTCCGGGTCTCACGCAGGAGTCCTCGATGCGGGTTGGACCAAAAATGTTTTGACTGGCGTCGTTACGACAAGGTCATTCGTCATCCCTGGATAGATTGATGGCACCCAAGTTTAAGGCAAACACCATGAGGGAAAGCCCACGTGCTGTGGACTCCGAGGCTGACCAGGCAGCCTCCGCGGACTTCGGACAACTCCGCGGGGAGAAGGGGACAGAGTTCCAGGCCCACCTCAATTAATCTGCTGTCAGAACTGCCCAAGAGTGGCTGTCGGGCCGCGGGAGGAGGAGCAGACTTTTCTTACACTCTCTCGGTTCACTGCGGAGAACCAGGACCCTTCTCTGTTCTCTGGGGGAGACAAGAAACTCTGGCTTGGGAGTCCGCACGCTGCGGCCCTGCCGTTCTTGTTTTTGCCCGAAGCCGGTCACCTAGGGCAGGAGCTAGGTCCTCAGGACTGGCGTTCCCAAAGGCTCCCTACGCACCCCCGCCTCCCTCATCTCCGTCCACACACGCACTAGCAAGTCTCGGGATTTCGAAATGCTGGTTGCAGCAACTGCTTCCGAGGCCTCCCGCCGCCGGACTCTGGAAAGGGGTTAGGGAGGGTTCCTACCCTAGTAAGAGTAGCTGAACAGTTGTTGAAGGCTTGGGATGGGCCAGACGCGAGTAGGCGGTTTACACATACTCAGTTCACTCAGCAACCGTGTGGAGAAGGCATTATCATTAGCCTCCCCATTACAGGTGGTGACCACTGAGGCTCAGAAAGGTTAGTGGTTTGCCTAAGGTCATGCCATTAGTGAGTAATGGAGGTGGATTCAGACACGGGTCAGTGAGGTGCCAAGTGTATCTCTATGCGCCCTTGTCAAACCTATACCCACTCCATCCAGACTGACGCCCTAGGAGGGTGGAGGGAGTACCACGGGAGAGGTTTGGCTCGCCTGGCAGTTGGGGGCCCGGGAAAAGGCAGAAAAGGTAGCAAAGCCCCACCCCCCATGTCTACACGTGATGAACCGGACTCATCTGGCTCGCGAGGCGAGGGCACCCCAGGCAGGGCCCGGAGGGTATAGGGAACTTGTGTGAAGGAGGCAGAGAAAAGTTTGAGAAAGCGTTCACAAGGCACGGGATCGAACGAAAAGGTCTTGCGTGAGGGTAGTGGGGGGAACGAAGGAGGAATGGATCTGGAGTCTGGGCCCCTCCCTCGGGGTCCATGCCCAGACCGCCACTTTCAGGAGGAGCGCGGGGCTGGATGGGGCAGAGGTCAGAGCAGTTCTCCCTGCAGGTGCGCGGTGGGGTCGATTCCCCCTCACACAACCCAACGCGGTCACGGTCATCCTCGCGCCTCGTGAGTCTTTAGAGAGTGAGCCCACCGACCCCAGGGACATGGATCCCTCCGATCCGCTCCCCTCCTCTTCAGTACTGAGAAGACCAGGGAAACAAATCACTTCGACCACTTAGAAAGCGATCAAACCTTTATAAAAATCCATCGCTCCCAAATCGATGGGTGAATATTTGCTGGGAATTTGTTCCAGAGGAATAAATAAGGAGCGTGAGTGTATTAAATGCAAACGGGGGGACACGGTGGTGTTTTTCTTCATTGATTAATGACCTCTAAAATAAAGCAAGTGGGAAGAGGAGTCAGGATCGATAAATTAACTACCCAAATTCATCATTTTCTCCCGCGTTTTTTCCTCCCGAAAATGATTCTTGGGAAGCCCATTGTACCTTTAGCTGGGAGGGGAAGAAGGGCCTGGAGGTCAGAGTAGAGAGGGAGAGGCAGGAAGGGGCACGAATTCAGGAAGGGGCTTCTATCCTGGAGACCCTCTATCTGATTTCGTTTGACATACAATTAAAAAGTTTGCCTTTCATATTAATTATGTTTTCTTGATGGGGGAGGGGAGCAAATGGCCGGCTGGCTTTGACAGGACTCCAATAAAGGATTCAGCAGCTCTCCTCTCTGCCCTGGGTGCCCTCGCTTCTAGGTTTAAGGTCACGGGTGGCCGAGTTAATAATTCATTAATATAGACATTTATTCAGAAGGGTTCTCTGAGATCCACTCTCCCTGCCTCCTTCCAGAGATTTATTTTCCTGGGAGATGGATGGGGATGGAGGGAGTCAGGCTGCAGGTGAAGGGGGGCAGGGAGGAGAAAAAAGAAACAGAGAGAGGCTGGATACCGGCTAGGTGGTATCCATTTGAGCAGACAGGTTCCTCTCGCCTGCCAGCTTTAACTTACTTGAAAACATGGTATCTAAACATGACAAAGACTCTGGCCTCTGTGAGTCCTTTCCCCTGCTTCTATATGTGTTCATTCACTTGTTTAGAAAGCTCCTTTCCTCCATGATTTAGCATCTGGGAAGAGCCGATGAACTGAGGACTCTGGAAAAAGAGCATCCCACCCCACATCCCTAGGAGGTTCCCAAAAGTAAGAGCTTTGAAACGTGCCCAGACTTGGGATCCAAAGGAGCTGCTTCCTCTCCTAAGCATACAGGCAGCTTCTGGTAGACACTCTTCCCCTCAGATATGGGGCCATGGGAGACATTATAAAACCAAACCCCAAAAGTCTAGATCCTCAATTTTAGATTGGGGGGTGGGGTGGGAGCAGAGACCAAAAGTAAATAATAAATGAGCAACTGTCAGGTTGTAATAAGTGCTATGGAAAGCCATAAAGAAAGGATAAGAGTAAAAGAGATTGCACACAAGGTAGAGAGTGTTACTATTTTGCATTTGGTGGTCAGGAAACGCTTCTCTCAGAAGGTGAAATTTGAATTGAGACAGCAAGAAGATGCCAGTTTTGTGTCCAGAGTAGGGCATTCCCTGCCCTAACCTATGGCCAGCGGCTAAACCAGTAAAGCAGGCCTCCCCTGAAGAGCTGTCAAGGCCCTGGGTAAGGATTCTGCCTTCTCAGCTCTGACCATACTTGCTTCCCTTAAGATGCTGTGAATTACTCGATATCTTTTTAATACATCCATTTGCTGTTCACATCAGCCTTTGTTGCTGGTGATTCAGACCCTGACACAGTGACCCACCTCAAACTGCCTGGGCCTCAGTTTCTTCAGTGGTCAAATGGGGAGGTGACACTAAGCAGCTTTCTGCCCTAAGCGTTTATGAAACAGCTACCAAATTCTGACCTCTGTCTCTACAATACACATACTCTACCTCCTGGATATTGCGAGTCTAAGACGTGTGGTGTGTAAAATGTATTGGAAAAACTGAAAACTAGGCTGGGTGCAGTGGCTTATGCCTGTAATTCCAGCAGTTTTGAAGGCCATGGTAGGAGGATTGCTTGAGTCCAGGAGTTCAAGACTAGCCTGGGCAGATCTTGACCTTGTCTCTACAAAAAGTCAAAAAATTAGCAGGATGTGGTGGTGTGTGCCTATAATTTGGAGTCTGAGGAGAGAGGATTACCTGAGCTCAGGAGGCTGCAGTGAACTGTGATTGTGCCACTACTACACTCTAGCCTGGGCAGAGAGTGAAACCCTGACTCAAAACAAAACCAGAAAAACTGAAAACTAGAAAACCCATGTCATTTATTTTAATCACTGTGGTCTTCTCATTGATCCCTTTGCATTTTCATTTGCTTGTCTTTACTCAGGGTAGAAGACAGTGCCAGCCACCCCAGAAAGAGTATGAGGAATGAGGCAGATGAGGTAGGAGGCCGTGAAAAGCTCAGCACACAGAAGTCAGCTCTTGCCCCAGATGACTCACAGGAGCCTCTCCAGCTGACACACCTCCTCTTTGGAGGCCTTGGCAGTTTAGACATGTCCTTTCCTCAGCGTTCCTCCTTTCACAACAGTACTTGGAAGGCCAGGTTCTCACTTTGCCAGGTCAGAGATGGCTTCTGGGACAGAGGGACCAAGCTCAGGCGACTTCTGACTGCTCTCTTTCATCTTCTGCCAGAACTGTGACTGGCAGCACCTGTTCGCTTAGCTTGAAATGCAGCTGAATCCTCCAGCCCCTTTCCCTGGTCACCGCACAGCTGCCACTCAAACCATGTCTTTCAGCCACCCCAGGCCTGATTTGGATTTGACCTACTGACCTTGAGGTAAAAGGCTCTACAGTCCATTACCAATCCCTGGGGCCAGTTCATTCTTCCAAGAAAGCATCTGAATATATCCTTTCTGTAAGCAGGGAAGTTGGCTACTATAATTTGCAAAGGTCTCATGAGTTTAAAACATATTGGCAGCAGTTCAGTCCCATAAAGATTTAACGAATAGCCATTGGGTGCAAAACAGCTGCTCTTTTTTTTTTTTTTTTTTTAAGTTTGACAAGTCAAGGAAAAGAGAAATAATTGAACAAGGAGAACTATTCCTTCAGAAACTCACGCATTCCCTTCACTATCTCCTTTCTATATGCCCTTTTCCCAGGAATTTAATCTTACATTTTCCTAAGAATCTTTACTAATAGACAAGCCCAATCAAAGTTACCTACAATTTAACAGTTATGCATGATATCTAATAAACACCAACTGTGTGCAGGAAACTATTGGCAGGGATCTTTGCAACAATCTACTTTGAAGCTCTTCTAGAAAATGCAAATTGGTTCAAACACAGTCTTCTTTTGATCACTAGATTGTCACCAAAATTAGTTGAAGCCTATAGGCCTTCAGTTGTAGTCAGGATGAGGCGAGCATATTACAGTACATCTGTCTGAAATATTGCAACATGTGCTATGCTTGATTCACATTCTGAGGGTTGGCAGTTCCTGGTGCATGGTAGGTTCCCGAGTGCCCAGCAACATTTTCTGGGAACCAGGGTGGCTTCCAGTTATCTTCATAAATGAGGGGACCCTGAGATTTCCCCCACATAGTGTCCTGAGGAAAAAGGAACCCTATTCTCACAGGGGCTCTTACATATACCTGCAGAAACCCTGGGAAGCCTGTCTGACTCTCTCATCTGACACTCTCCCGGCTGGCTGGATGCTCCTACCCTCCTCTGAGATATGATGTCAGACAGTGACACTAGGGCATGTTTTTCATTGAATTACTTCTGGTAGCCTATGTTCTCTGTGTAAGAGCCTCTCAGTTATAGAAAAAAAAACCTATTCTCAGTTTCCTTTTTGAAACTGGAAAACTTGTCTTAAAGACACTATGCAGATTGCTGTAGGCAAAACCAAAAGTTGTGGTGCCCCTGCCTTCGGTGGTCTTATACTGTGGAAATCTTTTAGAAATTCAGCTTTTTCTCTTCTTTGCCGAAGTCCTGGAGCCAGTAAGTGGCATAAGAGCTCAGAAGAGTAGTCACCATCTTAGTCCAGAAGATGATCCAGTGAAGCTTCACAAATGAAATGGGCCACAAAGATCGTCTGCATTCAAGTGGGTAGAGAGGAACTGAGGAAAAGCATTCTAGGACAGGAAAATTGCCTGAGCAAAGACCCAAGGACTGGACCCTACACAAATAATCTGGGAGGCTCAGGTGACTTTTCTTCTTCCATTCATGAGAATAACAATTGGGTGATTGGCTGCCCTCTCTAAGGGCCAGCACCTCATCTCCTTGGGGTTCCTGACATCATATTCCATGAATTTGGAAAGATGCTTTTATGCAAATGTCCTGACCTAAAATATGTGCAGGTTTCAGTCTGAGAATCAGCTCATAATTAAGGTAATTGAAAAACAGCTGAGAGCTCCTGAGTCAAACCATAAGTACAACAGAAATTGCAAGGGACCATGATTTGGTGAATTTGGCAATGGTACTTACTGGCTCTGGATGGTACAAGCTATGACCCTCTGATCTGCTCTTTTTAAACTTTAAAGAACTATGCGAAAACCAAAAAGGAATAAAACTGAGAAGTTTAAAATACTAGTTATTTCAGATCCTTCTGAAATAAAAACTATGTAGAAAAATGGTCTAGAATAAGCAAAAACATTCCCAGAGATTTCTACAGACTGACTATGGTTAATCTCTCTTTAAACAATGAAAAAAAGAAAGGCAGGCGTGGTGACTCATGCCTGTAATCCCAGCACTTTGGGACACTGAGGCAGAAGGATTGCTTGAGCCCAGGGATTCAAGACCAGCCTAGGAAACACAGCAAGATCTCGTCTCTACAAAATAATAAAAAAAAATTAGTCAGGCATGATGATATGTCCCTGTTGTCCCAGCTACTCAGGAAGCTAAGGTGGGAGGATCACTTGAACTCAGGAGTTTGAGATTGTGGTGAATTGTGATCATGCCACTGCACTCCAGCCTGGGTGACAAGAGTGAGATCCTGACTCAAAAAATAAAAAACTTAAAGATATATTAAAAATAAAAAAATTATAGAAAATAACTTAAGATTCCTGAGACTCAGAAAAAAAATTATTTTCACATTTTTAGGACTGCCAGATTCTTAAATAGAACTTTAAAAAGATGCATAATCATATAATACATTCTTAGTCTATTTTCATAATACAGTAATTGACAAGTGACACTGGAACATTGGTTGAAAAACTAACACTTTGAAAATTCAGTGATTAACAATTTGACTTTTAAAAATATTGCTAACTTACTAAAAAAACAAACACAGAATATTGCTAAGTTTGACCATATTTTGGGCATTTCCTTCTTGTCTGTCTACATTGGCAAGCATTTTTCATTGAAACATATGTTTGGGTGGACAAGTATTTTATTTGGCAGAAGCGTGATTGCTTAAGTATAGATTCCAAAATCAAATGTTTGCCCCATAAGCTAATGTTTTCAAACAGAAGCATTTCTCACAATTGTTTCCTCAAAACAAATGTTTGTCTTGGAGTCAGAGAAGAAGGTCAAGTATTCCAGTAAACTTTTGCATAGGGCTGTCGCTACTACTCTGTCACCTTCAAGATTTTCTGTTGGCTACATTCTCTCACAGATTTCCATGGGTTGCTTTACAGAGATGTCTCCCAAAAAACATTTTTGTAAAATGAGTGCAAGCATTTTAACACTGACTTTTCTTGATAAAAATGAACTGAAAGTACATGCACATTTAGCAATGTTGCATTTCATTTGTGCAGATGCCATTTTACTTGTGATATTATTGGCAATCTTTGTCTTTTCATTTCCAGATACAGAGTTTGTGACTGACCCTTCCACTCCCTTCTCCCTGATAAAAAGTAGAGCTGAGAGCAACTCTGTGTGTGTGTGTGTGTGTGTGCGCGCGTGTGTGTGTGCGCGCGTGCGCGTACTCACATGTGTAAAGGTGGAGGACCACTGTGATTCGTCCCCAAAGTTTAAGAAGGTTAAGAAGAATCAGGGTTGATTTAGTCTAACCATATTACTGAGGACTCTTTTGACTGCAGATGACAGAAATTAAATTGATAGCAACAGTTTTGTTTAAAAAAAAAGGTGGGGAAGGGCTTGGTGGCTCACATATTTTAAAAAACAGATTATGTGTTTAGGTATAGATGCATTCAGAGGTTCATCTCTTGGTTCTTTCTTCCTCTTTTCTAAATTTAATCTCAAGCAGAATCTCTTATGTGGTTGTTCCTACTTTATTTTTCTAGACAGCAGTCCCAGGAAAAAGATTACTTTTTTCCCAATTGTTCCAACAAAAGTTCTGGAATTTGAGTCCTAACAGACTAATATCAGTCATCCAGCTATCCCTGAAACATAAACAAAGAAAAGAGTATATTGACTCACCAGGTTTGGACCTTCGCCCTAACCAAGCCACATGGATTGAGACAGCCTCCAGGATACGCCATGAGGAGGAAGAAATTGGGTGAAGGTAGCAGACTTCTTGAGTCAAGGAGACAGATTCTGGGGAGTCCAAGGGGACTAGAGTGTAAAGAACAGAGGACTGAAGAGGAAAGAACTACATAGAAAGAGAACTCCAGAGATCTGCAGAGTCTCAGAGAGTATTTAGTAGAGTGCTGATCATGATGTGTGTGAGTCATCCACTTCTCTTCCCCTGAGATTTTAGTTTCCTAAATATCCTTCCAGAGATATCCTGTGCATATATAGTTATTCCTCTCCCTCAAATATTATATAACACACATTATTCTGCATTTAATTGTTTATTTTTTAAAAAATTTTTGTAGAGACAAGGTCCTCGCTGTGTTGCCCAGGCTGTTCTCAAACTCCTGTCATCAAGAGATCCTCCCAACTCAGTCTCCCAAAGTGCTGGGATTGCAGCTGTGAGCCACCACTCCTGGCAATGGTTACTTTAACTTAAAGATATAGCTTAGAGATTGTTTCATATCTGCAAATAAAGGGCTTTCTCATGTGTTTTTATAATGTTATGGTTTAATCATTATGTTAAGCAGTTCTCTACTGATAATCATTTATATTATTTCAGATCTCTTGCTATTGCACATAACGGTGCAACTTGGCACATATATCTTTTACAATTTCTGATGAATATTTAGTGATGTGTTGGAGCAGGCTCACATGGACTTGTGAGAGTCATTTGTGAAAATTTCAAGAATTTTGTGGTTGGTTGACATTAGGACAGTAGTTTAAAATTGCCTATGGTTGGTGTATTTACACCATTAATTGGCAAAGTCTGCAAATAAAGGGCTCCCATTCCTTCATTTCTGGTGGGGAGAGTTGGTTATTAAGTATTTACTGCTCCTACCAAACACCTTCCTAGGCGTAGAATTCCTGGGTCAAAGGGCATGTGCATTTGCAATACGTATAGAGCCAGATTGCCCTTCATTCATTTCTACCAGTAATGTATAAAAGTTATTATGAATTCTAAAAAATAAAATAAAATATGTTATCCTGAATTCTCACCAACACACTGTTATCAAAATTGTTCATCTTTGTCAATATTTTGAGTGATATCGGTTTCTCAATAGGTTGTAATCTTTATTTCACATGACTATCTTTTTATATGTTGAGTTTTTAATTTCTTTTTATTGAAAAATCTATTTGCTTACTCATGTATTTAGCTAATAAAAAAGAAAAAAATCTCTATTCATATCCTTTGTCTATTTTTCCCTTTAGATTGTGTGTTTTTTTTTTGAGTTGGAGTCTCACTCTGTCGCCCACACTAGAGTGCAGTGGCCGCTTCCGGCCACTGCAGACTCGACCTACTGGGCTCCGCGATCCTTCCACCTCAGCTTTCTAAGTAGCTGGAACTACAGGTGCACGCTACCACGCCTGGCAAATTTTTTTGATTTATTGTAGAGATGAGGTCTCACCAAGTTGCCCAGGTGGGTCTCGAACCCGCGGGCTCAGGCAATCCACTCACCTCAGCCTCCCAAGGCATGGGAAGATTGGGTTTTTCAAAATTATTATTTGTAAAACTCCTTGTAGGTTAAGAAGATTAGCCTTTGTTATGGAATACAAGTTGCCCATATTTTTTTTCTCCAGAATTCTGTTTGCTATTTAAACGTGTTATAACTTTTGCAATGCAGATCATTTAAATTTTTGCATATAACAAAATTAATCAATATTTTTTCTTATGGCTGTTTATATCAGTGGTCCCCAACCTTTATGGTGTCAGGGACCACTTTCATGGAAGATAATTTTTCCACAGACAGTGGGGGAAGGTTTCAGGATGATACAAGTATATAACAATTATTGTGCACTTTGTTTCTATTATTATTACATATATAATTAAATAATTATACAACTCATTTTTTTTTAAAGCAGCACATAAAGTGGTAGATAAAATAATGGACAGCCACACACAGACTAAAATAAGTGTTGGATTCCGACTTAAAGCCTGCCACCAGATGCAGCTGTAAAATTGAAGTACACCAACTCACTTGCCACTCCCAGACAGGGTTTTGATATGAATCTGAAAACAGTTGATTTGTTATGGTCTCTGTGCTTTCAAACCTCACCACTGATGTTAATCTGTATTTGCAGCTGCTCCCCCGTGCTAGCTAGCATCACTGCCTCAACTCCACCTCAGATTACCAGGCATTAGATTCTCATAAGGAGTATGCAATCTAGATCCCTCTCGCATGTACAGTTCACAATAGGGTTCATGCTCCTATGAGAATCTAATGCCGCTTGATCCAACAGAAGGTGGAGCTCAGGTGGTAATGTGAGCGATGAGGAGTGGCTGTAAATACAGATGAAGTTTTGCTTGCTTACCCACCACTCACCTCCTGCTAAGAGACTTGGTTCTTAACAGGCCCCAGACTGGTACAGGGGTTGGGGATCCCTCGTTTAAATAGCAGTTTTATGTAAATTTAAGTTATATATTATAAAATTCTTCTCTTCACCATGTGCAATTCAATGATGTATAGTATATTCACAGAGTAGTGCAGCAATCCTCACTAATTACAGGCAATTTTCATCACCTCAAAAAGAAACCATTCTTTTTGACATGAGATTCTCATGTGTGGTTTTTACTTGCATTTCCCTGGTAGCGAATGATGTTACGCATCTTTTTGTGTTTTATGGGCCACTTGTATATCTTCTTTGGAGAAATGTCTGTGTAAATCCTTTGCCCATCTTAAAATTTGGTTATTTGCATTTTTGTTGTTGAGTCTAAATGTTCTTTGTATATTCTAGATATGAGTCCCCTATCATATTCATAACGTGCAGATATTTTCTCCCAGTCTGTGGATTGTCTCTGCACTTTCTTGGTGATGCTCTGAGAAGTACGAAAGTTTTCAGCTTTCATGAAGTGAATTTACCTATTTTTTTCTTTTGTCACTGGTCTCTTGGTGTCATATCATGACCAAGGTTGTGAAGATTTACTCCTGTATGTTCTTCTAAGAGTTTTATAGTTTTAACTCTTACATTTAGGTATATGATCTATTTTGAGTACATTTTTGTATATGATGTGAGGTAGGAATCCAATTTCACTCTTTTGCACATGGAAATCCAGTTGCCCAAGCAGCATTTGTTGAAAAGACTATTCTTTCACCATTAAATGGTTTTGCTGCTCTTGTGAAAAATCAATTGACCATAAATGTAAGGGTTTATTTCTGGACTCTAAATTTTATTATATTGACATATATCTGTTCTTATGCTAGTACCATACTGTCTTGATTACTGCAGCTGTGTAGTCAGTTTTGAAATCAGGAAGTGGGAGTTTTCTAATTTTGTTCTTATTTTTTATGACTTTTTTTTTCTTTGCTATTCTGTTTCTTAAATTTCCATATGAGTTTTAGGATCAGCTTGTCAATTTCTGCAAAATAACCAACTGGGATTTTTATAGGGATATGTTAAATCTATAGTTCATTTTCAGAAATATTATAATCAACAATATTAAGTCATCTAATGCATAAACATGAGATGTCTTTTCCTTTATTTAAGTCTTTAATTTCTTTTTTTTTTTTTTTGAGTTGGCGTCTCACTCCGTCACCCAGACTGGAGTGCAGTGGCTGCTCCTGGCCACTGCAGCCTCGACCTGCTGGGCTCCGGCGATCCTTCCACCTCAGTCTTCCAAGTAGCCGGAATTACAGGCATGCACTACCACGCCTGGCTGATTTTTTGATTTATTGTAGAGATGAGGTCTCGCCAAGTTGCCCAGGTGGTTCTCGAACCTGCAGGCTCAGGCAATCCACTCACCTCAGCCTCCCAAAGCGCGGGCTTACAGGCTGAGCCACTGAGCCCGGCCAAGTCTTTAATTTCTTTCAAAAATGTTTTGCAGCTTTCAGTTACAAGCCTTGTACTTTTTTGATAAATTTATTCCTAAGTATTTTACTATTTTGAAACTATTATGGAGTTGTTTTCTTGATTGCATTTTTGCATTGTTCATTGTTATGCTGAACAATGTAACATAAACACAAGTATTATAAATGCAATTATTATAATAAATTCAATTGATTTTTGTATGTTGATTTTGTAACTTTGTCGAATTTAGTTAATTCTAATGATTTTTAAAAATGTATTACTTCTAATAGAGATTTTGTGGATTCCTCAGGATTTTCCATTTAAAATCATGGTGTTTGTAAATAGAGATAATTTTACTTCTTGTTTCCTAATCTGGTTGCCTTTTATTTTCTTTTTCTTCCATAATTGCTCAGTTAAAACCAGTACAATATCGAAGAGAAGTAGCAAGAGAGGACATTTTCTTAATCTTGAGGAGAAAGCAATCAGTCTTCCACCAGGTTAACTGTGAACTTTTTATGGATGGCTTTTATCAGTTTTGGTGACGTTTCCTTCTTTTCCTAGTTTTTTGAGTGTTTGTTTTTTGTTTTCCTTTTGTCATGAAAGGGTGTTGGATTTTGTCAAATGCGTTTTCTGGTCTATTGAGATAATCATGTGATTTTGTTCTTTGTTCTATTAATAAATTATATTGAGCTGATCGAGTCTCAGATGTTAAGTGAATCTTGCTCTGGGATAAATCTCATTTAACCATGGTGAAAAATCCTTTCTATATGTTCTTAAATTTGGTCTGCATGCATTTTGAGAATTTTTGTGTCTATATTCTTAGGGGATGTTAATCTGCAGTTTTCTTTTCTTGGGATATCTGCCAAGTTTTTATATCAGTGTTATACAGGCCTCAGAGAATGAGTTGAGAAGTAGTCCCTCCTCTTCTATTTTTTGATAGAGTCTGTAATGGATTGGTACTAATTATTCTTTGAATATTTGACAGAATTTATTAGTGAAGCCATTAGGACCTGGGCTTCTTTTGTAGGAAGTTTTAAAATTAATGACTCAATCTTGCTTCTTTTAAGTCTGTTCAGATTTTCTACTGCTTTCTAAGTCCGTTTTGGTAGTTTGTGTCTTTCTAAGATTTTTCTCCATCTAAGTAATCTAATTTTTTTTGGAATATGCTTGTACATTCTCTTATGATCCTTTTTATTTCTGTAAGATTGACAATGATGCTCTCTTGTGACTTTGCATGATTAAAAAAAAAAAACTTTCTTATGGCTGAGTGCTGTGGCTCATGCCTGTAATCCCAGCACATTATGAGGCCGAGGCAGGAGGATTGCTTGAGCCCAGAAGTTTGAGACCAGCCAGGCCAACATAGCGAGACAATGCCTCTACAAAAAAACAAATAAAAAAATTCGCCAGGCGTGATGATGTGTGCCTATAGTCCCAGCTACTCAGGAGACTGAGGTGGAAGAATCACCTGAGCCCAGGAGGGCGAGATTGCAGTGAGCCGTGATCATATCACTGCGTTCTAGCTGAGCGAAAGAGTGAGACGTCGACAAAAAACCAAACAAAAAAAACTTTCTATGAGATTACTAAAAATTATCTCATATATTTGCTTGTGGTATTTTTATCTTTATTTTCCATCAATACGTAGTACATCTGGAATTTATTTTGGTACAAATTGTAAGGTGGAAATATAATTTTATTTTTCTTCAGGTGGCTATGCATTTATCCTAATACTATTTATTAAATAATCAAATGATAACTTTATTATATTTCAAATCCTTGATTTATTTGGGTCTGTTTGTAGATTTTACATTCTGTTTCATATTCATGTCTGACTAGTCATATGCCAGTCAGAAGCATGTTGTCTTAATTATTGTGACTTTATAATATATTATTATATCTCATAAGGCTCATTACTCTTTCTCTGAAGAATTTTCCTAGCTATACTTATTTGTATATGTGTATGCTTTTCTCTATAGCAATAGAATTAATTGTTGGAACTTTATCAGGCTTAAGGCTATACATTAAATTTAAGCTATACATTAAATTACTTGAATTGACACCTTTAGGATATTGAGACAACCTATCCAGAAACGTGCCATGCCCTTTGATTTCCTCGTATGTTCGTTTCTGTTCCTCTGTGTTTTAAATTTTTCCTTATATATCTCTTACACAGATTTTTTTCATTTATCTTGAGGAGTTTTAGCTCTCTTCTTCCTATTGTAAATGGAATTTTTCTTTCATTATGTCTTTTATCTAGGTAGTTTTTATATATGAAGATTACTAAATTTTTTATTTTATTTTATAATGTGTCCATAGGCTGAATTCTTTTATTGATTATTTGCAGTACTTTTTCTAATTATTCTCTTGTTGTTTTCTAGATGTATAATCATACCATCTACAAATAATAATTATTTTTACCTCTTGCTTTTCAGTGTTTTGTGTTTCTAATTTATTTTTCATATGTAGTTGCATTGTCTAGCATCAGCAGAATATTGTTAAATAATAATACTAATAGTGCTTCTCCATTAAGCATGATGCTGGTTTTGGAATATGCTTTTTCAAAAGTTCTTTATAGATTGAGAGATGGAAGTATAGTGGTTAAGAGCATGAACTCTGGAATCTGAATGGGCTTGAATCCAAGCTGTACAATGCATTAGATGTATAAAACAGTCTGTCCTATAGTTTAGATGTTTGTCCCCCAAACCTTATGTTGAAATTTGATCTCCAGTGTCAGCAGTGAGGCCTAGTGGGTGGTGTTTGGGTCATGGGGGTAAACTCCTTATAAATAAATAATTGCCCTCCTGGGGGCTGGTAGTAAGTTCTCATTTATTTGTTCCTATGAGAGCTGGTTCTTTAAAAGAGCCTGGCACCTTCCCATCCCCCTTGTTTCCTCTGTCACCATGTGATCTCTGCATCCACTGGCTCCCCCTTGCCTTCTGCCATGCATGAGTGGAAGTACCCTGAAGCCCTCCCCAGAAGCAGATGCTGTCACCAAGTTTCTTGTACAGCCTGCAGAACGGTGAGCCAAAGAAACCTCTTTTTTTTTTTTATTTGGAGTCTCACTCTGTCGCCCAGGTTGGAGTGCAGTGGCACGCTCCCAGCCACCACAGCCTCGACTTCCTGGGCTCCGGCGATTCTCCCGCCTCAGCCTTCCAAGTAGCCGGAACTACAGGCGCGCACTACCACGACCGTCTCATTTTTTATTTATTGTAGAGATGAGGTCTCGCCAAGTTGCCCAGGCAGGTCTCTGAACCCGCGGGCTCAGGCAATCCACACACCTCGGCATCCCAAAGCGCTGGGATTACAGGCTGAGCCACCGAGCCCGGCTGGAAACCTCTTTTCTTTAAAAATTACCTGGCCTCAGGTATTCCTTTTTAGTGACACAAAACAGCTAAGACACTCTGGGTCTGAGTTTTCTCATTTTTAAAAATTGAGGTGACAATAACAGTACCTGTCTGATAAGATTGTTGTGAGGATTACATGAATAATACAATGTGCTTAAAACAGTGCCTAGCATATAGTACTACATGTGTTATTATTGCATTTTTATATCTACATATGGTTTGTTCTTGTTTGAAATTGTGGTAATTTGGATATGTAAGTGGTGCCAAATGTTTAAGGAAGATATAATTTGTTAGACACGTGACTTATTTGAGCCTTAATTAAAGAACAAGTAAAAGTGATTGTCTTCAACTGTATATAACATGATTGGAGTTGTACATAAAATCCTACCTTCTGCTCTAACCTACATCCTTCCCACAGTTTAGCTATTTGAGCCAACACATTCCCCTTTCTAAATAAGCCACAGCACACAAGGTTTTCTCTCACTGGCAAGCCCTGTGTGGTTCAAACGTGTCCACAGAAACTTATGTCAGAAAGCCCTCCTACGTTTCACATAGGGTTAGGGAAATTAGATATCACCCCCTGTGATCCCTTTTTCTTTCTCCCTTTCACAATTTATTAAGGGAGTTGCCTGTGTCAGAGCTCACCTCCTCCCTGTACTTCCAGGAAGACTATTTGATTATTTGGGTAATGATGGGACCCCTGGACTATCCATAAAATCTTTGCACCAGCATCACAGTTCTGTTCAAGAGTGCCAGAGGTTCTCATGACCTATACTGAATAAAGTCAAAACACGCTGTTTCTCTCATTCACATTACATCATTATTCTAACTTGGCATTCATCTCTCATAACTCCAAATATTGCACCTTCCCTTTTGCCAGAATGATCTCCTCACTCTCTTCTATAAGCACCATTGCCATGTATGACCTTTGGGCCTTTGCTTATTCTGTTTTCTGTTTTGAGGTCTTTTCTTTCTGTTCCATACCTGCTAAAGGCCCCCATCTTTCAGGATCCTGCTCAAGTCCCACTTTCTCCAGGTAGCCGCCACTGCTCCGCTCATGCTCATCTTTCTGGGAACTCCTATCATTCGTTCTCTCTGAGTCACTTTGGGGACTGACATTCTGAACTGTCATGTATTGTTCTAAACTCTAAAATATATGCTAGACTTGCCTCCCAAATAAAATAATACATTTCTGGAGTACAGGGATTGTGACTTAGCTTTATTTTCATATATCACTTAGTACCTGACATGCCACCAGCCACATAAAGGCTCTCATCAAATACCTGTTTAATCAAGATTGAATTGATGAATGCATTAGTAAGTGAATGAATGAATGAGGACATACCTAAATATATGTACAAATGAATGAATGAATTGGCCCCAAATTCCTACCACATGGAGGCCTGTCAGAGACAAAACTAAAAGAGTCAAAACCAATAGGAGGCTCATGGTGCTTAGAGACTACTGTAGGGGTAGAGGATGGGATTGGTAACCTAGGGAGTTTGAGGAGAAGCTCTCTGTTTCAGGAGAGTGCTATCTTGTGCCCTCATCATAAATAGCTTCACACTGAATTACTTTCCCACTAGCACCTGCTTATACTCCTAAATCCTTCCTGAAGCAAAGGGTCTCTGCCCCTGAGACCCCCATGTAGCCCTCACACAGCCCTTTAGATGTGTTGAACAACACCTTCATAAACAGTTCTTCCAATGAAGGAAGGAAAATTAAGAGATTCTTCCTCTCAAGTGTAATGACCTGATAAAATTACCACATTACTATTATCTCTTGCAGGTCTTCCCTGTGGTCTCATAATTTCCATTAAGACCTTGTAAGCACAAGCCAGAAGTGTGTGGTCCATTTTCTCTTTAATAAGAAATGCCAGCACACTTCTGTGGACTGGCAGAATACACTCATATCTCACACCGGAGCAAGACAGAGACATTCTAAATGAGCTCCATGGAGTGTAATCATGGGGCCAAGAAATCTAAGTATAACACATGATGTGATCTAATCGACACAGAGGAAAGAATCAGGAACATGGCTGATGCTAGCAAAGCCCCAAATAATCTGAGAGAGCAATCAAATTAATTTTGGACTCCATGGCTTTCATGAATTCTACACAGAATACAGAGTTTAGAAATAGCATAAGCTACATCAGCTCCTGAAAAAATGGAGGGAACTTGTATTTATTAAATACACTCAGTTTCCAGATTTATGAGTCAAAAGTGAACAAATAAACACATTCAGAAGGGAAACCCTTCTTTTATGGGATTGAGGTGGAAAGGGGAATGTGGTGGGCCAGCACAGATGGATGACTAAAGAGAGAAAAGGATGGTGACAAAAATTAGGCTGGGAAACCTCATTTTGCCTAGCATTTCCATGACCTCCCTTGTGAGGGGTTTGCCACCAGCTGATGTAACATATAGGTGTATCATGAAAAACCTGTAGTGGCCACCGCTCCTTTGACAAGGAATGGGAGCCTGATACAATCATAGCTCTCTTTACATGACTAGGTAGCCTTGTCCAAGATCTTCTCTGGCCAGAGGCAAACTCTGCTGAAAGGGGGTTGGCTGACCATTCAGATTTTTTATCTTGCGTAGTGTGATTTGGGGATAGAATCTCTGGCTCTATAAGAGCAGGTTCTTTGGAAGAAGAGTGAGAAGTTATCACTCCATAGCAGCATAGTAGAAGAGCTGGGAATAGAAAGACACCAACTGTTGAAGAAACAATAAGATGGCCTCTTCTCTAGAGTTGTTTCTTTCTCTTTTTTTTCTTCTGAGTTGGAGTCTCACTCTGTCACCCAGACTGGAGTGCAGTGGCTGCTCCCGGCCACTGCAGCCTTGACCTGCTGGGCTCTGGTGTTCCTTCTGCCTCAGCCTTCCAAGTAGCTGGAACTGCAGGCGCGTGCTACCACACCTGGCTAATTTTTGATTTATTGTAGAGATGAGGTCTCACCAAGTTGCCCAGGTGGGTCTTGAACCCGTGGGCTCAGGCAATCTACTCACCTCGGCCTCCCAAAGCGCTGGGATTACAGGCTGAGCCACTGAGCCCGGCCTGTGTTGTTTCTTAAAGGACACCACAGCTCCAGTAGGACAGGGTTCTTTAAGGCATCCTGAATGAGGGTCCTTCTCTTCCATCCAAAGTCCCAACAACCATGCTATGCAATTATTCCTCACCCAGGGTCTTTGAGGTTCATGGAGGCCATTTAAGCATCTATGAACTTGATGGAAAAAAATTCAATGGCTCATCCAACATGTTCTTGTGCTTATTTCAGCCTCAGATGAAAAAAGAGTCAAAATTCTTCATCCGCACCTTTGTCTGAATTGAAGTGCAATATGTGTTATATGATGTCCAGGGTATACCTCTGTCATCAAAAGTAAATTAATGGTGGGCAAAAGGGGAGAGTTTGAGAAAGGAGATTTCGTGTTCCTCTAGACTAGACACCTAGCAAAGTTAGCAGGGAATTTTCTATGACTAATTCCCCTGAGAAGCTAGGATTTGAAATGTTTGAAGTGTGCCCACTAAAAAATGATGACAATCCAATATCTGTGATTCCAAAGCGTGAGTGTTGAATGCTCAGATTGAGCCACGCTGGTTTTAATGACCCATATTTTGTCCTAGACTTGGGTCATGAATTACCCACAATTTCTCTTCATGGAACACATCTGTACTCTTCATGGATCGAGGCCTCATTAGACTATTTTCTTGTTGTAAAAACCAGGGCAGTTTTATAAGACAGCAGGGCAGTATGTCAAGCCTGCATGAAATCTGAGCAGTAATCTCATCTGGCATGTGTCAAGGCATCCACATCCACGTGTAGGAGGTGCTTCTGCATCTGGATATGTACCTGGAATCGAGAAGCTTCAAATCACAGGTAACTTGAAGCTCACACTCTCTTTGTTATAAGGTCCACAGAGTAACAACAGCATAAGATAGAAGGGTAAATCCCATGCTAACATATTAGCAGAAGTACCAGGAGAGGCTACCAAGGCAAAAACAAGAACAAATGTATAATTCCATGGGGCATCCTAGAGAGCACAGGAAAACATTCTAAAGTAGATTGGCACAGCCTACGAGCAGAAGAGGTGACATTTGTCTCTTTCTCATGTATAATGTTCCTCACTCAACCGATATGTGGTTGCATATGACTGTGTCCCAGGCACTTTCAGATACAGGGGCACCAGGATAAATGGAGGCAGTACTTGTTCACACACAGTCTATTGTCACCGAGGGTACATTGCCCGAAAACATCTGGAAGATTTTTTTGGCAAGTCAGGAAAATTAAGTGATATACAAGGTATCTGGTCCATGCTAGAAGTGTTTTTTTTTTATAGTTTTATTGAGGTATAGTTTGGCTAATAAAAATGATATATATTTAAGGTACACAATATGATGATTTATGTATACACTGTGAGATGATCACAATCAAGCTAATGAACCCTTTCATTGTCTCACAGTTACCCTTTTGTATATGTGATAAAAACAAAGATGTGGCTTTTTAAAATGACAAGGATATATCCCATTTTAGAAAGTATAAAATTTCTAAAAGTGAAGGAAAAGGAATAAGACTCCATAGTTTAGGATCTGACATAAACAAAGTGAGCACAAAATACATAAAGATTAATTTTTCAAACTCCTTAACTTGAGAAATAAAATTGCTCAAGTCATATCTATTTTATCTAGCCTATTTGTTTAAAGGTTGATTTTTTTCAAAACATAAGATGATTCTGAAGAAGAATTTATTTTTCTTTCTAAAGACCTCTCCTGTTAGTGGTGATAGAAAGACATACTCTGAAAGGTCTTAGCGCTCCCCATTTTCCATCAGTACCTCCCACTCCTCAGCCCACATTCATCATAAAGGAAATGGACTAAAAAGAGCTACGCAAACATAGCTTCAAGCCAAGTCCCCAGCCCTGCTCCTATCCCACCTTTTGCCACCATAATGTTAACACCCAAGACTCTCCATCTGTGGTTATTCTGTGGCATTTGAACCTTGATCCTACCTTGGCAAAAGCACAGAAGTAATGATTTTGTGAGCAGTAAAAGAGGGTTGTGCTGGGTTGAATAGCATTTCCCCAAATTTCATGTCCTCTTGGAACCTCAGAATGTGATCTTATTTGAAAATAACACTTTACAGTAATTTTAAATACTTTACCGATGTAAGTATTTAAGTTAAGACAAGGTCATATTGGGGCAGGGTGGCCCTAATTCAATGACTGGTATAACCTTATACGAAGGCTACATAGAGACACAGACAGAAGAAGTCCATATGAAGATGGAGTCAGAGATTGGAGTTATGTTGCCACAAGCCAAGGAGCCACCAGAAGCTGGAAGAGACAAGGAAGGATCTTCTCTTGAATCACTCAGAAGGGAGCATGACCCCCATTGACACCTTGATTTCTGACTCCGTTAACTGTGAGAGAATACATTTCTGTTGTTTCAAGTCACCCAGTTTGTGGTACTTTGTTACAGCAGCCTGAGGAAACTAACATAGGGGTCATGAAAAGAACACAAACAAAAAGAAATAGATGTCAGCTGAAAGAAAAAATGGATGGATGGATGACTCTTCATCAGTGAAATCCCGTGTGTTGGGGCCTGGTGCTGGCTGCCAAGGTAAGGTTCACCATGGCGGGAGTGGGCTGTCTGAAGAGTCAACAGCTGTGACTCAACAATACCAGGCTTAAGTGAGACCTGGCATTTGCAGCATCCCTTCTATTTGCCTCAGGAATAGCCCCTGGATTTGTTGTGTCTCCCCTGCTGCTGTGCAACTGCCAAAGTAGACCCAGACCCTCAGGATGAAGGATCATTTAAATTAGTACTCAGGGCCAGGCGTAGCGGCTCAACCTGTAATCCCAGCACTTTGGGATCCTCTCGCCTCGGCGAGAGGATTGCCTGAGACCAGCCTGGGCAACTTCCTTCGTTACAAAAAAAAAAAAAAATTACAAAAAAACTCCCCCGAAAAAACTGGCTGGGCATGGTGGCGCATACCTGTAGTTCCAGCTACTTGGAAGGTTGAGGTGGAAGGATCGCTGGAGCCCAGCAAGTTAAGGCTGCGGTGGTAGTGAGTGTGGCACTGCACTCCAGCCTGGGTGATGGAGTGAGACTCCGACTCAAAAATAAATTTAAAAATTAGCACTTGACAAATTAAAAACACAATGAGATACCACCTTACACCAGTCAGAATGGCCATTACTCAAAAATAAAAAAACAGATGTTGATGCAGATGCGGTGAAAAGGAAACACATACTCTGTTGGTGGGAGTGCAAATTAGTAAAACTTCTATGGAAATCGGTATGAAGATTTCTCAAACCACTAAAAAAAGTTCTACCAATCCAGTAATCTCACTACCCGATATCTACCCAAAAAGAACAGAGGTTGTTATTCAAAAAAGACACCTGCTCCAGCATGTTTATAGCAGCACAATTCACAATTGTAAACGCTCAATCTACATGCCCATCAACTGATGAGTGGGTAATAAAAATGGTATATGCATATATGTTATGTATATATATATAATACACAGATACATTAATGTAATATTATTCAGCCATAAGAAAGAACAAAATAATATATTTTGCAGCAACTTGGATGAAAAAGAAGAGCATTACCTAATTGAAGTAATCTAGAAACGGAAAACCAAATACCATATGTTCTCAATTACAAGTGGGACCTAGATTAGCGGTCTACAAAGGCATGTAGAATGGTATAGTGGACACTGGAGACTCAGAAGGGGGAGGGTGGGAAGCTGGAGAGGGATGAAAAATTGCCTATCTGCTACAATGTGCACTAATGGGGGTGACAGGTACACTTAAGGCCCAGACTTCTTCACCACCATACAAAGCAGCCGTGTAAGCAAAAATCATTTGTACCCTTAAAGCTATTAAATAAAGGAAATTATGTTTCAAAAAATCAGCTCTTGGAGTTGTGAGTTCAAGAACTGAAAAGAGTTTGCGGAGGCCTCTCCATTGCCTACTGGGGCTGGAACAAGTCCTCTGGAGTCTCATATAACAGATGCAAGTCTTTGAAATCTCTCACAAAAACCACAGCTTGAGGCACACAGACCTGAGTTTGAATTCCCACTCAAGCTTACGGCCACACCACCCTGAATGCGCCCAATCTTGTCTGATCTCATGAATTCCTACTCGACTGCAGAAATTACTGTGTGACCTTGGGTGAATGCTTATTCTCTTTGAGTCTTACATTCTTTTGTCTGGAGTACAGAAATAAGAAAATACTGAACTCTAACAAGTGAACCCAAATATCTGTCATAAAACTTCCAAAAAATTTTTCCCAAAGTTCAAGCTCCAAGTAAGATGACCATATATCCCATTTTGCCCCACAGAGTTCCAGTGTCAGCCAACATACATCCCAATGTAATTATTATTATTTTTTCTTTTGCAGGATTTATTGAGAGTACAGAAAAGTCCTCACAGTGGGAGGGGACCCAAAGGGGTTGCCCCCAATGTAATTATCAGTTTTTGCACTCGCAAAAACTGTCCCAACTTGACCATGAATTATTGGTCTCCCAGGTTTTGAGGCATTCTCATAGACACAACAGAGAAAAAGTTCATGTGGCACACCTGAGACTAGGCTGGAGTATATTGCATTTTGTGTTATTTACATTTGTTGTGTATTTTTAACATATACTCATGTTGTTTGTTTTCATTACGATTCATTTCAGAGTAGAGGGAAAATGTAGTTGGTATGTTATATTATATAGTATTGTGTTTCCAACACAAAATACCCACTGATGTGTTTAATGGTTAGGTGATTGGTGTTCCTAATGCTTTAATATGGTACAGAAATCCTTGGTGGATTGTTGCATAAATGTTTAAGATTTTACGTAGATTGTTAACACAGATTGTCATAGTGATGCTGATGGTATTTGGAGCAAATTGATTGCAATTTTTGAATGAGCCTGGAACTCATTTTTTCATGTTTAAACTAATGGCATATAAAGCTGGGCATGGCGACTCATGCCTGTAATCCCAGCACTTTGGGAGGCCAGCGAGGAAGAATTGCTTGAGCCCAGGAATTCAAGACCAGCCTTAGCAACATAGTGAGACCTTGTCTCTACAAAGAAAATTTAAAAATTAACCGGGCTTGGTGGTGTATACCTGTAGACCCAGCTACTCCGGAGGCTGAGGGGAAAGGATTGCCTGAGCCCAGGAGGCTGAGGCTACAGTGAGCTGTGATTGTGCCACTGCACTCCAACCTGGTGACAAAGTGAGACTCCCAATTCAAAATAATAATAATAATAATGGCATATAGTTTTTTTCATTTCAGTAATCTTCTAACTGGCACATTTTCAGTAAGAAATTAAATTAATAAGGGGCACTTACCTCATTGTGTTGTGAAGATGAACTAGAATTCGCATGTAAAAAACATGTGGTCCACAGTGGATGCCCTTCCCCCAAAATGGAAATGAAAACATTATTATGTGGAGTGTAGGAACTTCAGCTCTCAAGCTCAGTGTGTAAGAATGATCACTTCCTTTATTTATATTTTAAGTGCCCATTTAGCCTGGGTGACAGAAATCAAATGTCACTTGGAGAGAGCTTGTAGCCTTCCCTATGATTGTGACAGGATATCCTGGGATTGCCTGTCATGCCAGGGCACTGAGTGTGGGAACTCCCTGTCCACATCCTCATCACTAGTCCACACAGGGTACTGTGAGGCTTCCCTCGCCCCTGTGCAGGTTCCTTCAGGTCTCCCCTGGTTTGCGCTGCTGCTGGACTGCCTATGGGATGCAGGAGAAACACTGCACAACCTCCATGATATTCCTTGCCTCCATCCCTGCTCTTAGTTTCCTATTGCTGCTGCAGCAAATGACTAAAAACTCAGTGGTGTAAAACAACATAAAGATATCATCTTACTGATAACAGTATTTTAAAGTCTAAAGTGAGTCCTGTAGGTTACAGTCAAGGTGTCAGCAGGGCTGGTTCCTTCTGGAGGCTTTGTGTATTCGCTTTTGCCATCTTCCATAGGTCACTTGCATTCCTTCGCTCATGGTCTCTCCCTGCATCTTCAAAATTAGCAGTGCAGCACCCTCATCACAACACCTTCCCCGATTCTGCTCGCTAGCCTCTCTCTTTTAAGGAGCCCATGGATTATATTAGGTCTACCTGGGTACTTTTCCCACCTCAAGATCCTTCACTTAATCACAACACCAAAGTCTGTTTTGCTACGTACGTAAGCCTATGTCCACAGGTTCCAAGAGGTAGAATGTAGCTATTACGTGGGGACCATTGGTCCCCCTTGCCAACCCCACACAGCCATTCTCTCCCTAGGGCCTTGCTGCCTTCAGGCAGAGCACAGGCCCCTCTCTCCTGGGACCCTCACACCTCCGCCCTGGGAGTCACACCCATTTACCAACTTAGCTCTCCCCACCCTAGCCCAGGACAACCATTTTCAAGTTTAGAGGTGAAAAGAAAGCTTCTCCCTCTCCCTAACATTTTCTTCAAGGCCAGAATATACTAGCTCCCTAAATATTTAGGTGTTTGGAGCACAAAAAGTAACTTATCTGCTTCTGCTTCTTGGCAGTCACCTTCTTTTCCCGAGATTATGGACCAGAGTCAACTATCTGATTGAATGGAAGGAGGTGGAGGGGAAAATATAAAAAGAGACAAGTCTGTAAATTAGCATCTCAATGTATTGTCCAGTCACATTTGCAAAAGAACATCAAACTTTCTGAGGGCTAAACACAAAGGCTTGTGGGGGAGGGGTACCCAAAGGAAACCGGCCCTGAAATCTGGCTCCTGAGCCTCTTGCTTCCTCTGGTATCTTCTCAGCCTTTCATTGTAGCCACCACCTCACTTGGTTCCAGGAGCACTCCATTTCCCCCTCAAAATATTGCCCCCAGTCTGCATAAAACCCTTGTCTATGTTCTCTCTAGCACACCCAATGGCTTTTCCACAAAGAGCTGTACTCAGTGCCAAAGCAGCTAAAAAGGAAATACTCAAAATACAGTGTAAAAACTATGAAGACTCCTTCAGACAACTTCCTGACCCAAGAGTACACTCTCTGGCCCAGGAGGCTGTCAAAGCAAGAAGTGTGCCTCGCTTTCTCCCTCATTCCCACCTCCCTGCCACCTGTGTCCTTACCTTTTTCTCCAGAGCAGGTGCCACGTTGTTCTCTGACACAGGGCAGCACACCAGGTGACTCCTCTTCCTCCTTGCTGAAGTTAAATAGAGCCCACCTTCCCAAATCTGCCATCTCCCCTGCGGTTCAGCCCGACTTCTCATCTGATAGACACTGCTCCCCACCCCCAGCCTAAGGACATGAACACAAGGATGGACAAACTGATGATCTCACCCTTCACTTCTTACCAGCTTCGCCTGTGGGACTCCAACACCTGTGGGAAAGTCTGTATCTTATTCATAGGGTAAGGACGACTTCCTACCACATACACATACACACCCAGCTCTACAGTATCCAATATCGTAGGAATGTTGACAACTAAATTTTTCCTACATATCTACACAGTTATGGAGTACAAAGGTAAATTTTCCAAAGGTAACAACTAAGCAATTTTAGGGGAGAAAATATAATTTAGTTTTTAAAAAGAAATACAGAGGCAACCCAATTTTTTAAAAGTAGGCAAAGGACCTGAATAGACATTTCACCCAAAGAAGATACACACATGGCTTACAAACACATGAAAGATGTTCAACGTTAGTCATTAGGGCAATGCAAGTTAAAACTATAATGAAATACAAAACTCACAAAGATGGCTGGATTTTTTTTTTTTAAACACACACACAAAATGGAAAGTAACAAGTATTGGTGAGGCTGAGGAAACCCTTATACACTTCTTTTGAGGATGTAAAATGGTGTAGCTGCTGTGGATACAGTTTGGTGGTTCCTCAAAAGTTAAATGTAGAATTACCATAGGACCCAGAAGCTCCACTCCTAGGTCTATACACAAAAGGACAGAAAACAGATACGCAAACAAATATTGTACATGAATGTTTGTTGGAGCACTGTTGACAATAACCAAAAAGTGGAAACAATCCAAATGTCCATCAATGGATAAAGAAATTGTGGTATATGCATATGCATGAAATGGAATGTTACTCACCCATAAAAAGAACTGAAGTACTGATATATGCACAAAACCCTTGCTACAATGTGGATGAGCCTTGAAAACATTACGCTCAGAGAAAGAACCCAGACTCAAAAAGTCACATGTAATATAATCCCGTTTATATAAAATATCCAGAGTGGTTAAACTTATAGAAACAGAAAGCAGGGGCTAGGGAAAGGGGTTGGAGAGTGGCTGCTTAATGGGTATGGAGATTTCTTTTGAGGTGATGAAAATATTTTGAAACTAGATGGAGATGATAGTTGTACAATATTGTGAATGTACTAAATGCCACTGAATCGTACTCTTTAAAATGGTTAATTTCATGTTATGTGAATTTTGCCTCCCTTTTTTAAAAAGGGAAACATACAAAACTAGGAATAAGAGGAATAGAGAGTGAGCCCTGATTTTAGTACTTATTAGCCATTTCACAATGGACAAACAACTTAAATCCTTCTGTGCCTCAGTTTCTTCATCTGCAAAACAAAAAAATACTTGTACCATTTTGTTCATAGGATTATCATATGAACAAAATGAGACATTGATTGACATATAAAATGCTAGATATTACTATTGAGCTATTAGTCATTAAAATATACATTCAGTAAGAAAACTGAGAACTTCTTTTCATATTTTTGTAAGAGCTAAGTTGTGATAAATGTACTCACAACTTTCTATTTTTAATTTATATATTTTAGGAAAAGGATTATAATAGATCATTTTTTTCAAACATGTAGGCAACATTTTAAAAATGTATTCTAGAACATCAAGTGTCATTGTAGAAGTGACCTTAGGAAAGGAAGATAAAACACACATCACAAATTATTAACAGACAGGTGATAGAAATGTGAGTCATTTTATACACCAAACAGGCACCAATGACACATGAGTATTTATGGCACATGTCTTCCTTGAAGTGGGGTTTCACAATATTTTCAACAGAGTCGTGATAAGAATATTGGGGGGGGTAGAAATGTGAAAACATCTTTAGTTTAAGAAAGAGTAAATAGAACTTAGTGCATGGTTGCAATGGCTTAATGTTTAGTTAGGAAATACTGCCAAAAGATCAAGTCTCTCTTTCTCTCTCCCTCTCTCCCTCTCTCCATCTCTCCCTCTCTCCATCTCTCCCTCTCTCCAGCTCCCCCTCCCTCTCTCTCTCTCCCTCAATACCATAAGAAGTCCCAAAGGAATGTGGTAACAAATCAATAAAATCTGATGAAATAAATAGGAGTTGTATAGCATATTTATTAAGTTGGTAAGTAGTTACTCTCTGACTTTATATCTCTATACTATCTCCCCAAAGTATGCTAGCTGATAATTTATTGAAACATTTTTAGGGTAAAATACAAGAGAATTGAGGGTTTTAAAGGATTTCACAAACAAACTGGACTATTTAAATATAACTCTATTTTCTTTAGAATGTCATAGTCATTTTGTGACATTGTAAGATTCTAACCATCTAATCAGAAAAGGCTGTTGTAAAATTATTCATTTTGCACTATTTGACAATTAGCAATAAAATCCTCTAACACAAACCAAATATATGCAGTTGTTATGAGTTTCTGTCAAAATTATAATAGTTCAGTCTAGCCAGAATATGTGTTGCTAGTGGCTCCGTTTTATTACTGAACACTCTGCAACTATCCAGCAGCAAACACTTCCGTCCCCATAATTCTATAAGCTATCATGATTCTGGAGTTGAGAGCCAGGCCCAAACAGGTGGTTTAACATAATGAAGGATTTCTTAGAGTTTTGTGTAAACAAGGACACCTCATAAACTCTATATTTGGATTATTACATACCAAATTACATACATGAATAGTTCATTTTCCCTTTTTTTTTTGAGTTGGAGTGTCACTCTGTCACCCAGACTGGAGTGTAGTGGCCACTCCCGGCCACTGCAGCCTCGACCTACTGGGCTCTGGCAATCCTTCCGCCTCAGCCTTCCAAGTAGCTGGAACTACAGGCGCACGCTACTATGCCCGGCTCATTTTTGATTTATTGTAGAGATGAGGTCTCACCAAGTCGCCCAGGTGGGTCTCGAACCCTTGGACTCAGGGAATCCACTCACCTCAGCCTCCCAAAGCGCGGGATTACAGGCTGAGCCACCGAGCCCGGCTCATTTTCCCATTTTTAATTAATCTAAGATGTGTACATACCAAGAAATATTGATTATGAGTTCGAGATATGTTGATACATTTCCCAAAAGAACTTAATATTTTAGTAATATTATTATAAGTAAATATAATAATTCTATTAGTCTTTCTGAACTATTAGAAATGGTTTTCAATCCCTTATTGGGTCCAAGGAATTCTATGCATTAGTAATTTGAGCTGAAACAGAAAATATCTAACATTATTGAGTACTTATGATGTGCTAGATTCTGTCCATGACATTATATATATATATGATTTTTGGCATATATATCAATATAAAGTCTCATTTAACTTACCAAAATCTTGTGAAGAACGTGTTATTATTGGCTTCTTTTTAGAGATGAAGACACTGAGGCTCATAGAGTTTAACAGTCTGAGGTCCCACAGCTAATAGGTCAAATCGGGGCTCAAACTCAGATCCTTCAGACTCCAAGGGCAAAGTTTAAAAACCAAGTCAATGCATTAGCTAAAGAACCTAATATCCCAACACCAAGCTAGCCCCCTGGATGTTGAGAATAGTAAACCAGACGCAAGCCTGGATTTGAAGGTTGATGAATGCTCCTCTGACAAGTGTGTTATAAGCACCTGCCTTGTGCCTTGCATTGAGATGTGAAAGAGTCAGAGCTGGCCCATGCCTTCACAGAGCTTACACTCTAACAGGTTGGTTAAGACAGTGATTGAGTGGCTCTAAAGACCTATGAAAGTGGCAGGAGAACATGTCATGGGACAAGGGCTTTCTGGCAGACTCTCAAGATAACAGGCAGGAAGGAGAAAAGAAATCTTGTCACCTGGCACAAACATAATAAGTTTGACAAAAGTCATTTGATTCTACAAGCATTGACAGGGTACCAATTAAGTGTAAGGCACCAGCCTGAGCCCTCCTTTTCACAAGATATTCCAATATTCCCTGCATCTCCTGTTTTATACATACAGGCACCTCCTAAGAGAAAACTGTGTTTTTGTTGAAAGATCACAGGTATTAGTTAAAGATTTCATTGATTATCCCAAAAGTGGCATGGAGATAAGAGTCTCTTCCATGTGAGGAGCCTGGCTGGACTTGAGGACACAGGGGCGTGGTGTTCCAGAACAGATTACATGCAGGCAATGACCACAGAATCGGAGCATTCAGGTCGTGTCTCCCTCCAATGCATCTAACTGTGGAAACTCAATCAGGTCCAGAAATGAATCAATTTCCTTTGCCTGTGTCCTTAAATTTGATGAATAGAGCCTTTGCTTAGAGCTACTGAAGCTGCTATTCATCTCAGTTAGTCGCTAAATAAAAGTTGTTCTTGGATGTAATTCTGGCGAATATGACTTTGGAGATTTTTCATTTAACTATGTAAGTCCAAATTATTCCCCAAGTGATTCTACATTTGAGCTATTTTTGTTCTACGTACTCCATATTTTTTTCCATGTTAGAGACTAGGAACCTAGAAGACCAAGCTTTCTTGTCAAATGGTGAGAATAAATCTGAGTACAAGTGCAAGTTTTTGTGACAAAACAGCCTAAGTTATCCTCATTAAAAATTACTCTTCTAGTTAGTGCAAGTAGATAATCTGGAAACAGTTTTGGACCTTTAGACATACAAAATTTAAAGTGGCAAAGAAAGATGAAGTTTAAAAAAAAATAAGCCTGTGTCTGATCAGAGAATCAGCAATTTTGAGTTGAAATAGTTGAACTTTCTTCATAGAATAATCCAGAACCCCATTGTCTTCTATGATTAAGTACTTGCCCAGTGTTGTAATTAGTAGTAGAATGTAGCTAGACTATGAGTTCTTTCTTTTTTTTTAAATTTTTAAATAAAATTTTATTTTTGGTCTAAGAGAGGCATACTCAAAGTTTAGAAAGTCAAAAAGTCACAACTAAAAAGCTTCTCACAAGCAACACCAAGCCCTGACCCACCATTCTCTACACCTCTAGTCTTTGTCTTCAGAAAGCACCACTTTTGAGCTGCTGTTCCCAGCATTTACACCATCTTCATTTTTCCAAGTCATAAGTTTTTATTCATAATTTTTATTATGAAAAAGTTTTAAAGCTTATTTATACATAGATAAACATACATACACATGTTTGATGAATCCTTTAAAAGGTAAGTTGCAAACCTCAGGACACTTAGTTCCTACATACTACACAGTAATACTGAATGTAAAATTGTGTTATCTTTGCTTCCTCTGTTTCAGACACAAGGACTTGACTTTCTGAGAGTTGGGGAGTTAGTTTTCCTACACTACCATCCATCTGCTTCACATCCACCATCCTCCCAATATATAGTACAATTTAAGGTTAAATATATTCGTATTGTACAATCTTTGTTTTTCTGGAAGTTAATAATTGCCTTGATTTTTCATTTCCTCTTTGCTTAGTTTCTTCTTATACCTTCCAATAAACACTTAAAACATTTCACTCACAGATTGGCCTCATCCAGCTGATCAATACATATCTCGATGTTATTTAGACATCCTCCTAGAGAACTCCACTCTCCTCCTACCTAAGTTCATTACTACCAGACCTACTGGCAGCTACCATCTTGAGATCTCCCTCAGCAATCATCCCCGAGCCACCTTTGCTCTTCTCTAGACTTAGAGCCTCTGTCTCGTAGGTCTCATGTCTTCTTGCTTTATTCATGCCCTTGTTTTGGCAGGGCACAGCCTCTACCAGCATCATGAGGTGAAAAGGGCAAAACAATTGTACTTCGTCTATCTCCTGAGTCACACTGCTCTGATGAGGACTGGTGAGCAGCTGTCACCATGGCATCCTGTTCCCAATTACCCCAAGGATTCCTGTTGCCATACTCCTGTGCTTGAGCTGCCTGGTACTGTACACTGTGTCTTCCTCTTTCTGGGTTTATTTACTCCCTTGCTTTGGCAAGGTACAGCCTCCAGGAGTTTCCTGAGAAAGGGTGCATGGAAGGTAACATGTTTTTAGAAATTTCAAGTTTGAAAATGCCTTCATTCTACACTGGATTAATATCTTGACTGGTAATGCATTCTTGGCAGGGAATAATTTTTTTTTTTTTTAATTGAAGTCATCCTCTACTGTCTCAGCTTCTAGTAATGCAGTTCAGAAGTCTGAAACCAGACTCATGCCTACAATCTCTGCACTTTAGGAGGTCAAGATGGGAGGATTGCTTAGGCCCAGAGGTTCGAGAACTGCCTAGGCAACATAGCAAGACCTTGTCTCTACAAAAAATCAAAAAATTGGTCAAGCGTGATGGCACATGCCTGTAGTCCCAGCTACTTGGGAGGTTGAGGAGGAAGGATCACCTGAGCCCAGGAGGTTGAGGCTATGGTAAGCCGTGATTGTGCCACTGCACTCTAGCCTGGGCAATAGAGTGAGGCCCTGACTAAAAAAAAAAAAAAAAAAAAAAAAGGCTGAAACCATTCTGACCCCTGATCCTTTGTATATGACCTGTTTTGTTTTTCTTTTTTTGTAACTTGAAGAGTCTTCTCTTATTTTGAAATTTTGAAATGGTATGGGTCACTTTCAATTCATAATGCTAGACACATCCTGATTGCATTCAGTCGAGTCAAGTTCTTCAGCTCTGAGATTTTTTTAAAGTACTTTCATGATGCTTTCTTTCCCTCTTTTTTCTATGTTTCTCAAACAAAAAAACTTCGCATTATTGGAGCTTCTGTACTAATTATTTAATTTTATTATCTTCATCTTCTAGTTTCCATTTGTCTTTTTTCTCTATTTCTGAAAGATTTATTGAAATTTCTTTTTCAGTATCTCTAATCCCATCCCTAATAACATTTTTGCTATCATGCTTTTAATTTCTAAGAATGATTTTTTATTCTTTGAAAGTTCTTAAACATTTTTTTTTTGGTTAATAACATTTTTTACCAAAATATAGTGACTTCTCTTAACACTCTGTGGCTATTAATGACCTGTAGGGACTTTGTTTAATTTAGTTTTTTCTCAGCATTGCTTCTGGCATCTCCAAGTTGTTTTCTGGTTCATTTTGACCTCTGTCTTCTGGGTTAGCAACACCCCACGCACCTGGCAATCTTTGACCATCTGCTTATGTTTAATATGGGGAACCAGACAAGTTAATTGGAAGCATTGAGATGTTTACTTTGGGTTTATCCATGATGAACTTCATTATAGAATGATCTGAGTTGTTTGGGGGCACCTTTTAGCATCATACTTAGGTTTTTACTCTAGACCTGGTCAGTTTCCAGCTGGAATACTGTTCTCTCACTCCTGCCTAGAAGGAAAAAGCCTGACTTCCTGTATTCTGAGAGTGGGAGAAGAAGCTGGGAGGAATCAACATTCAGTACATAAACATTCACTTAATTTCCCTGTTTTCATAAGGTTGTCTCACCTAAAGCCCTGCCTGGCATCCACAGTCCAGACATCATCAGTTCACCTTCTTCAGGGAATAAAGCTTCTGGGCTGAGGGGCCAGTTCCCAGGGTAGGGGGCAACCAGCAGAGGGGCCTACTCACTTCCACAGCAGCTCTCGTATCTGTCTTTTCCCCAACCCAGAAGTCCCTGGTGTTGCCTGTGCCCTAGCCTTTTGAGGACCATACATTGATGTCAAGCTAGTCCTCAGGTTTTCCCACTGCAGGTTTAGAATTTGGTTTTCTGCATCTGGAAAGATAACTCCTGTCCATCTTTTTTCCCATTTCCAAAATGTTCTTATCTTCTGTTATGTTTACTCTACTCTGATGACTTTACCTTTTATTTTAAATCTCTTTACTACAGTTTTTGCAGGGTTTCAGGAAGCAGCAAAATTAGACAAATGTGTTCAACCTTTCATTTTGCCTAGGAAACTCTATTGGTTTTTTTTCTACTTCATTATAAACATTTGTGCTAATTATATGAAGTGTATAGTTCACAGATATATGATAAACATAATTATGGTGCCATAATCATCTAAAGTAACTGTATCAGATAAAACCATATAGTAATGACCAGAGTTTCTGAATTTTAAAAGGAAGAAAAGGAGGAGGAAAAAAAAATCATTTCAATTTACTGTGGATGATGTTTCAACTTTTCTGAAGAATAAAAATGGTTACCTAAGAATGGGCTTCAGAAGCCTATTATTGATTCACAGATGGGCAGTTATTTGATGCAACCCATGTAGGCAAGAGGTCCAAGATACAAGGACACAAAAGAGGACTCAGGAGCAGGAGCTAGGATGCTCTGACCAAAATGGAAAACTGGAAGGAAGGAGTGGCTCAGAGTCCAAGGGCTAATGTGCCCATAAAAGAGAAAAATTAGTTTAGGAAGGTTCCTGTGAGTGGGAGGTTAAGGGGTTCCCAATGCTGACAAAGTCACATGGCTTTTGGCTTCTGGAACTCAGAGGCCCCTAGCTGAGGGACCCAATTCGCAAAATGCGATGAAACAAGAAAATGAGAAAGAGAGAACTAGGGGGGAAAAAGATAGGACTTCAGTTTGGACTAGGAAAAGAATTAATATAGTGACTTGGAAAGTGAAATGGGATATATACCGGGGGTGCCAAAAAGTATATACACATTTTAAGAGATGTTATCTATGTATTACTTTTAGCTTGCCGTAATCAGAAATGTCTGAACACTGATGATAACCACATTTAGCACCTCTTGTAATTGCAGATGTCAAACATGACTTGTATTCATCTTTTGTTATCAGTATATATTGAGTATTCCAACTTTAATACAGTTTTTTTCCTTTCTTAAAATGTGTACACATTTTTGGCACTGTGTGTGTGTGTGTGTTTGTGTGTGTGTGTGTATGACATGTATTATACATATCACAAATTTATACAGGTTTGAGTAATACATTAGTTCACTTCAAGCTTGATGTAATAAATATTTTGTGTGCTCAAAAATCACTCTCCTGAGACCTCTTTCTAGTCTCTTCAACTGTTTTTGAATTCTATAAGCATTGATGCCTGTGTTGTACGGTGGAAGGTTAGACACTAAGGTCTTAGCTTTGGTGGTGGTTTGTGGGGAAGTTTATGTCCCAGTGGCACATTTTAAGGAGTCCTCTGGAGCTCTGATCCATCACATCTGATGGAGTATATGTTGCCTTGCCCGGGCAGTTAAAGTCCCTTTAGAGGTCCAACTTCTGAATCTCTCCTGAGATTGTCTTTTCCTTTACTTGTTGGACAAACATTTGTAGAGTGCCTCCCTTTTGGGATGTGAACTAGAAGCAGAAGGATGAATCTGACATGGCCTTCGCCAATGGAAAGACAGTGGGAGAGGCACTTAGTGGCTCTCTGGTTGAATGGGAAGGTAGTTTGGACAATCATGAGACCCCCTGCCTGTTCTCCAAACAGGGAACACAATGACCTCTAGTAATAAAAATCTCCACCCTCTCCTTGTTTTACTTTTTTTGGGTTCTTGCTAAACGTGGAATCATGGGGCATGCTACATCATTACATTCATACACATTTTCATTTCACACATAATCTAGTTTTAACATTTTTAATAGCAAAAACTATGTGATAGTCTGGGTTCTTTGCTGAAATGGGAAGACTACACTTGAGACTAACTCAGAAGGCTTTTCTGGATCCACTGTTATAGAGTTGGAGGAGCCAGGCATGGTGGAGGCAGGACCTATGTGTGTCCAGCCCTCCTGAATGAGTGGTCAGTCAAGAAAGGTATGGAGCACTTTTCCATTTTCACTCTCTCAGCTACGTAGTACAGGACAATCAGAAACCCTCACAGGAAGGATTCCACACTAACGAAGTAGACACAAGCAAGCTGTGTTTTGTAACCATATCTTCCCTTATCCTTCCACAAAGCTTAGTCCTTCCAAGAACTCCCACCACCACCTGTCGATCAGAGAAAGGCCTGGTTCTTGACAATTGGTCTGCTTTCACTTTTTCCTGTTGACTCTGCTTTATCTTAATATTACTTATAAGGCAAACTAAGGCAATACTTGGAATTAAAATATTAAAATATTTTCTTTTTTTTTTGTTTTTTTGAGTTGGAGTCTCACTCTGTCGCCCAGACTGGAGTGCAGTGGCCACTCCCAGCCACCGCAGCCTCGACCTGCTGGGCCCCGGCAATCCTTCTGCCTCAGCCTTCCAAGTAGCTGAAACTACAGGCGTGCGCTACCATGCCCGGCTAATTTTTTGATTTTTATTGTAGAGATGAGGTCTTGCCAAGTTGCCCAAGAGGGTCTCGAACCCGCGGGCTCAGGCAATCCACTCACCTCAGCCTCCCAAAGCGTGGGATTACAGGCTGAGCCACTGAGCCCGGCAATATTTTCATAATATATTGTGATCAAGACAAATTACCTTTTACATTCATTTTACATTTTAAACCAAAATATCTCTCTGATATCTGAGTAGGAAATACATTTCTTTATTCCACAGGAGAAAATGTCACCAATGTAATGTTAAGATATGTCCTAAATGTTGCTCCACTAAGATTATACTATGCACACCTGTGGCAGGGGTTAGGGTTCTTCATAAAGGGCTCCTGACTTGCCCCAATGTTGTTCATGAAATTCAACTTGGACCTGGTGTCCTGGCTTTACTTCTTCAACCAACTCAAACTTACTCGGCAGATATGGATACTCTTACTCATTTTTGGTGAGGCCTGAGGTCCCTGCGGGTTGATTTTATTGCTGGCTCAGCTTGTCCTTGACTCAACAGGTTTATGGACTTTGAACAGGTTTATGGACTCAGTCCTATTCTCTCCAGTATGACCTCTGCTTTTCACTCTGACACTGGAGCTGACAGGTGGAAACTGGAATCAAAGGGAAACAAACTTGCAGTTACTCACACAGAAGCTGGCTATTGCGTTCCTGTTGCTTTGTTCAAAGGGGCCCCTCTCATAGCTGGAGGTGCAGCATCCCCCTGTATTTGTCGAGATTTTTTATTGCAGACGGCAGAACCGATGTAATCTAGTTTAAGTGGAGAAGAGTTTATTAAAAGACTAGAGAACTGGCTTTTGGACTCCAAAATCCCCAGCACAGCTGCCCCAGGAAATTCAGGTGCCTCGCTCATTGCACTTGCCAGATCTCAGCTCTCTCTCTCTGCAGAGCCACCACTCACATTTGGCATCTCTGCCTCTTAGTCTCAAGCAATATGTCTTCTTGGTGACAGCTAAGTCACATGTGGAGACTAGCTACAAGGGAGTCTTGGAGAATGTAGTTGTCGCTTTCCAGCCTTCACAGCACAAGAAGGAAAAGGAAGGAAAATTAGAAAGGGTGTTGAGTGAAGCAATAGACAGTGTTTGCCACACCCTAAAAGGAACAAGAATTCTCCCATTGCACATCTGGGATGAAGAAGTTCCCACCCTTGGACCTGGACTCTAAGAGTCTAGACAAGAGAGTGACTGTAGATAGTGGAAGAAGTGTCTGACCCAGAGAGGCAGGCTGGAGTTGGATAGGAGCCAGTACAGCAGGAAGCCCCATTGGAATGGGTTGGTACCTGAAGGCTCTGAAGATAGCCAATCTAGGAGTCTCATAAATGACTCCTTCTGGCGGTAGAGTGTAGTTGTTAGTAGTATGGACTCTAAAGCCAAACTGCTGGCTTTGAGCCCTAGTCCCTCCATTTACCAGCTAAGTCCCTCCACTTACCAGCTATGTGACTTTGGGCTTTATATATATGTGTGTTATTTTATATATTACGTTGTATATACATTTTATACATTACATTGTGCATAATCTATATGGTTACTACACTATATAATGGTTATATATAATATACGTAATAATTAATTTGTGTGTCAATTGCAGTAATTGCCATGGGATATCCAGATTAAACATTTTGGGGGGGGTGCTGTGAGGGTACTTCTGGATGAAAATTACATTTGAATTGGTGAACTTAGTAAAATTGATTGCCCTTCCCAATGTGGGTCGGCCTCCGGCAATTTGTTGAAGGCTTGCAGAGAATAAAACGTGAAGAAAGAAGGAATTCGCCCCTTTTTTCCTAACTCACTACTTGAGCTGTAACATCTCATCTCATCTTCTGCTGCCCTCACACTAGGATATACATCATCATCTCCTGTCTCAAGCCTTCAGACTTGGACTGAATTATACCTCTAGCTTTCCTGAGTCTCCAGCTTGCAGATGGTAGATTGAAGGACTTCTCCAGCCACCATAATCATGTGAGTCAATTATCTCCTCTCCTCTCCTCTCCGCTCTCCTTCCCTCCCCCCCCCGCCCCCTCCCCCCCGGCCACTCACATACACACACACACACAATATCTCACATTGGTTCTGTTTTTCTGGAGAACTTGACTTATCCAAATGTGTGCACACATACCTCTCTATGTGTGCCTTTTTCCTTCTTTCACTTACTCCCAAGTCTTTGGTTGGCCCAGAGTCATTTGGGGATGGATCCATATCCATGCCGGGTGGTGATGGTGATGAGAAGAAAGGGAGGAGCATGACTGCCCATATGAGACTCTCCCTCCTCTCATAATCTTGGAAGTTCAGGAAATTGTTTCACTACACAAGTGAGCAACATTCCTTATAGGGAGTCTGCCTCTGAAAAAGGAAAATTAGAACAATGCAGAGGAATTATAAAGGATTACTTTAAGCAAATAAGCTCCTGCAACATAATTACAGATTAAAAGATTATGACAGGATATATTAGTTATCTACTACTGTGTAGCAAATCACTCCCAAACTTACTGTCTTAAAACAGTGTTTGTTTGTTTGTTTTTTCTCACACTTCTCTGAGTTGGCTGGGCAGTTTCTCTGCTGGCTTTGCCTGTTTTTACAGAGCTCCATGCACCTGGATGGTTATCTGGCTAGGAGTCTAAGATAGCCTCACTCATATATCAGGGTGCCTTGAACCTCTCCATGTGGACTCTCCATCTCCCAAAGCCTAGAGCATCTTCCTTCCACGGGAGTCCCAGTGCAGTGCTCTAAGAGGTGAAGGCGGCGCTTTTGAGGCTACTTGATGCCTAGGCTCAGGAACTCAAATGTTACTTCTGCCACAATCTCTTGGTCAAAGCAAGCAAGGCCAGTCACAATTCAAGGGGGTGGAGAGATGGATACCACCTCTGGATCAGATGAAAAGCAAAGTCAGCCAGGTTCGGTGGCTCAGCCTGTAATCCCGTGCTTTGGGAGGCTGAGGTGAGTGGATTGCCTGAGCCGCGGGTTCGAGACCTGCCTGGGCAACTTGGTGAGACCTCATCTCTACAATAATTCAAAAAATAAGCTGGGCATGGTAGCGCATGCCTGTAGTTCCAGCTACTTGGAAGGCTGAGGCAGAAGGATCGCCAAAGCCCAGCAGGTTGAGGCTGCAGTGGCCGGGAGCGGCCACTGCACTCCAGTCTGGGCAACAGAGTGAGACTCCAACTCAAAAAAAAAAAAAAAAAAAAAAGGAAAAGCAAAGTCACATTTCAAAAAGGAGTGCATATTGGGATTGAGGAGGTGGGGAAGGAGATTTGGGGTCATAAATTTACCACATGGGCAAATAGAGCTGATACAATTAAGCATTCAGTAGTTGCTAAGATCTGAACATGTCCCCTAAAATTCATATGTTGAAACTTCATCAGCAATGTGATAGTATTGAGATGTGGGGCCTTTAAGGAGGTGATTAAGTCATAAGGGCAGAGCCTTCATGAATAGGATCAATGACCTTGTAAAACAGATGTGGGAGATAGTGGGGAGATGAAGTTAATGTATAGAGTTTTTCAGTTTTTTTGTTACTTCTTTCTTTTTACTTGTGATCAAAATTAAGTTGTCAACCATTTAGTATAACTAACTACAAGATGTCTTTTGTAAGCCTCATTATAGCTATAAGGCAAAAACCTACCACAGATACACTAAAAATAAAAAGCAAGGATTTAGAAATGCTACCAGGAAAATCACTTAACCACAAAGAAAGACAGTAAGAAAGGAAGAGAGGAGTTACAAATAAATGGTAAAATAAGTAGCAAAATGGCAGTAGTAAATCCTTACCTATCAATAATAACACTCAATGTAAATGGATTAATTATCCAATTGAAGTTAATTACCCAATTAAAATATATAAACTGTCTGAATGAATAATGAAACAAGAATCAACCACATGCTGCCTACAAGAAACTCACTTTACCTATAAAGACACACATGGACCGAAAGTGAAGGGATAGGAAAAGATATTCCATGCAAATAGAAACCGAACAAGAGCAGGAATAGCTATACTTATAGCAGATAATATAGACTTCAGGATAAAGAAGGTCACTATAACCTCATCAACAAGGGTACCTGCATAATCAATGTTTGTATACCTCACCCTGAATTGTACCCCACATCTTTATAATAATAATTTTTAAAAAGGAGGGCATTATAATGATATATACATACTATCTACCTATCTATCTATCTATCTATCTAACACTGGAACACCCAAATACATAAAGCAAATATTGACCTAAAGGAAGATACAGATTGAAATACAATAATAGGTGGTTTCAACAACCCTCTTTCAGCATTGGACAGATCATTTGGACAGAAAATCAACAAAGAAACAACAGCGTTAAACTACACTCTAGGAGAAATGGATCCAACTGACATTTACAGGACTTTTCATGCAACTTCTGCAGAATACACATTCTTCTCATCACCACATGGAACATTCTCCAGGATAAATCATATGTTAGGCCACAAAACAAGTTTTAATAAATTCAAAAAAGTTGAAATCATATCAAGTATCTTCTCTGACCACAAAAGAATAAAACTAGAACTCAGTTTTTTAAAAAGAGCTTTGGAAACTATACAAACACAGAGAAATTAAACAACATGCTCCTGAAAGACCAATGGGTCAATAAAGAAATTAAGAAGGAAATTTAAAAATGTATTGGAAACAAATGAAAATGGAAACACGACCTGCCAAAACCTATGGAATCCAGTAAAAACAGCTCTAAGAGAGAAATTTATATCAATAAATGCCTGCATCAAAAAAGTAGGAACACTTCAAATCAACAACCTAACAGTGCATCTTAAAGAATTGGAAAAGCAAGAACAAACCAAACACAAAGTTAGTAATGGAAGGAAATAATAAAGATCAGAGGATAAATAAATGAAACTGAGGACCCCCCTAAAAAAAAAATACAAAAGATCCATGAAATGAAAAGATTTTTTTAAAAAATAAAGAAAATTAGCAAATTTTTAGCTAGACCAACTAAGACAAAAAGGGAGATCTAAATAAAATCAGAAACGAAAAAGAAGACATTACAACTGATGCACAGACAAAGGATCATTAGAGACTATAATAGAAAAACTACATGCCAACAAATTGGAAAATCTAGAAGAAATTGATAAATTCCTGGACACATACAACCTACCAAGATTGAACCATGAAAAAATAGAAGACCTGAACAGACCAATATTAGGTTAGAAGACTGAAGCAGTAATGAGTCTCTTATCAAAGAAAAGAAAAGCCCAAGACCTGTTGGCTTTACAACTGAATTCTACCAAACATTTGAAAAAGAACTAATACCAATTCTACTCAAATATTAAAAAAAAAAAATGAAGAGAAGGGAATACTTCCAAGCTCATTCTGTGAGATCAGTATTATCCTGGTGCCAAAACCAGAGAATGGCAAAATAAAAAATAAAAACAAAGGCCAGTACCACTGAACACAGATGCAAAAATGCTCAACTAGATACTAGCAAAACAAATTCAACAACACATTGAAAAGGTTATTCATCATAATCAAATGGGATTCATCCCAAAATTGCAAGAATGGTTCAACATTCACAAACCAATAAATGTAGTAACATCACATTAATAAAATCAAGAGCAAAACGGATATGATCATTTCAATAGATGCTGGAAAAGCATTCTATAAAATTAAACATTACTTCATGATAAAAACTCAGCAAACTGGGTATAGAGTAGCACACCTCAAAGCAATTGAGGCCATATATGACAAACTCACAGTTAACAGCACACTGAATATGAAAAAATAAAAAGTCTTTCCTCTAAGATCTGGAACTAGTCAAGGATGACCACTTTCACCACTTTTATTCAACATGGTATTGGAATTCCATTGCTTGGAATTTCTTGGCAGCCACAGCAATTAGGCAAGACAAAGAAGTAAAAGGCATTCAGATTGGAAAGGGAAATTCAAATTATCCTTGTTTGTAGATTATATGATTGTACATTTAGAAAAAGCTAAAGACTCCACTAAATAAGTCTTAGAACTGATAATGGAATTTAGTAAAGGTGAGGATACAAAATAAACATACAAAAAAACAGTAGCATTAATACATACTTAGAGCATATATAAATAAAGAGACATAAATCAAGAAAGCAATCACATTTTAATGACTACAAAAAAATACAATGCCTAGGAATAAATTTAACCAAAGAAATGAAAAATCTCTACAAAGAAAACTAAAACTATAAAATACAAATGAAATAAATTGAAAAGGTCACAAAAAAATGGAAAGATACCCCTTGCTCGTGGATTAGAAGAATTAATGTTGTTAGAATGTCCATAGTACTCAAAGCAATCTACAGAGTCAATGCAATCTCTATGAAAATACCAATGACATTCTTTACAAAAAACAAATTAAAAAAAAATTCATATGGAGTCGCAAAAGACCTTGAATAGCCAAAGCAATCCTGATCAAAAGAACAAAGCTGTAGGCATCATACTACTTGACTTCAAAATATACTATAAAGCCATAGTAAATAAAACAGCGTGGTTCTGGCATAAAAGCAGATACATAGACCAATGAAACAGAATAGAGAATCCAGAAATAAATTCACATATTAACAGCAAACTGATTTTCAACAAAAGCACCAAGAACATACATTGGGGAAAGGATAGTTTCTTCAACAGAATGAAACTAGACACTTACCTCTCGTTGTATACAAAAGTTAAATTAAACTGGATCAAGGACTTAAATGTAAGATCTGAAACTATGAAACTACTGGAAGACAACATTGGGGAAATACTTTAGGACATTCATCTGGGCAAAGATGTTTTGGATAAAAATTCAAAAGCACAGGAAACAAAAGCAAAAATAGACAAATGAGATTACATCAAGCTAAAAAGTTTCTGCACAGCAAAGGAAACAACAAAGTGAAGAGACAACCTACAGAATGAGAAAAATATTTGCAAACTATCCAACTGACGGGGGTTAATAATTAGAGTATATAAGAGGCTGGGAATAGTGACTCACCTGTAATCCAAGCACTTTGGTAGGCCGAGATGGGAGGATTGCTTGAGACCAGGAGCTTGAAACCATTCTAGGCAACATAGCAAGGCCCTTTCTCTCCAAAAAGAAAAAAAAAAAAAAAGTGCACATCTGTAGTCCCAGCTACTTGGGAGACTGAGGTGGGAGGATCCCTTGAGCCCAGGACTTTTATGCTGCAGTGAGCTATAATTGTGACACTGTACTTCAGCCTGAACAACAGAACAAAATCCTGTCTCAAAAAAAAAAGAAATAAAAAAAGGAACAGAATATATAAGGAATTCAAACAATGACAAACAAGCAATCTAATTTTAAAATGACAAAACAGACATTTTTCAAAAGAAGATATACAAATGACCAACAAGTATATGAAAAAATGTCCAACATTTTTTTTCCAACACGAATTGCCAGGGAAATGCAAATCAAAACCATAATGAGATATCATCTCACCCCAGTTAAAATGGCTATTATGGGTCGGGCGTGGTGACTGGAATCCCAGCACTTTGGGAGGCCAAGGTGAGGGAATTGCCTGAGTCCCTGGGTCCCTGGGTTCAAGAACAGTTTGGGCAATTTGGTGAGACCACATCTCTACAATAAAAAAATAAATTTGCCGGGCATGGTAGCGCACATCTGTAATTCCAGGTACTTGGAAGGCTAAGGCAGAAGGATTGCCTGAGCCCAGCAGGTCAATGCTAGGGTGGTTGTGAGCATGCCACTGCACTCCAGCCTGGGCGATGGAGTGACTCCAACTCAAAAAAACAAAAACAAAAGAACCGGTTATTATGAAAAAGGCAGAAAATAACATGCTGGTGAGGATGTAGAGAAAAGAGAATGCTTGTGCACGTTAGTGGGTTGTAAATTAGTACAGATACTATAAAAAGCAGTATAGAGGTTCCTCAGAAAACTAAAACTAGAACTACCATACCATCCAATAATTTCACTACTGGAGATTTCTCCCAGCAATCTCACTCCTGATTATATATATCCAAAAAGAAGGAGATCAATATATCAAAGAAATATCTGCACTCCCATGTTTATTGCAGCACTGTTCACAATAGCAAAGATAGAGAACCAACCTAAGTGTACATTAACCAATGAATGGATAAAGACAATGTGGTACATATATATGATGGAATATTACGCAACCATAAGGACAAAATTATGAACTTTGCACAACTTGGAGTGATCTGTGACAGAAGCAAAGAATCAAGTAGCACATGTTCTCACTCATAAGTGGACCTTAAACAACTATCATAATACTATTAAAAAGGGATCGGCAGTAGTGAGAAACTGCCAGGAAAGGGGGGGGGATTGTTGAGGGCATACCTCATCAACAAGGGTACCTGCATAATGACCATTTGTATACCTAACCCTGAATGGTACCCCACATCTTTAAATAAAAAAATTTTTTTTAAAAAGAAACAACCTAAGTGTATATCAACCGATGAATGGATATAGACACAATGGAATATTATTCAGCCATAAAAAAGAATAAAATCCTGTCACTTGCAGCAACATGGATGGAACTTGAGGACATTATGTTAAGCAAAATAAGTCAGGCACAAAAAGACAAATAAATATCTCACTTCTCACTCATGTGGGAGATAAAAAAATTGATCTCATAATAGTTTTACATACTTATAGAGTACATGCATATAATATATAATGATCAAATCAGGGTAACTGGGATATTCAACATTTATTTCTTTGTGTTCCAAATATTCTTTTCTAGCTATTTTGATATATACAGCAAATTATTAACTATAGTCACCCTACTGTGGTATCAAACACTAGATCTTATTCCTTCATGAATTGTATGTTTCTACCCATTAACCAACTCCTCTTTGTCCCCAATGCCCCTCCTGGCCTCTGATAATCTTCATTCTATACTCTACGCCCATGAGATCAATTTCTCAGTTATTTTGGAAGTCAGAAAGACTGAAAAACAATTTCTGCAATAACTTCAGCTGAAAGCAGGAATGTTTAGTAACCTCTCGGTGATGGAATTAATAAACTCTTTTTTTTTTTTTTAACTGTAGCTTAAAAGTCAAAACAAAATATCTCCTTTATAAAGCCCCTTCCAAGCCACAAGAGACTAGAATTCCAGGATTTATGTCAAGTCGTGAAGAAGTAGCAGGGCTTTATTGGTTCTGGTTATTGAAAACTGTAGTTTTCAAGTTTCTCTGGCAGATTCCCTCACTGAATGGAAAACTTAGAGGCTTCTCATTATGATGTGCTCTTGGTAGAAAGAGAGGTAGAATGGCAGGAACAGGAAACTGCTGGTGGGAGGGAACATAATAACAAAAAGGGTACCTTATCTCAAACCAGGCAAAGTAGGGACCAAAGGGAGGCCCAAACTGTACCTGTACGATGTCCGCTTATATACCTAATCCTGAATTGTACCCCACACCTTTAAAATAAAATAAAATAAAATAAAAAAAGAAAGAGAGGTAGAAATTCTCCTTCTCTGCTATTTAAAAACTGTCATCTGGGCTTATGCTCGAAAGTAGGCTGACTTGGGCCCACCACTGCTGGGCCATCCCCTGCAAGCCGCAAGAGACAGCAGAGCCACCTGTGAAGAGAGGTGGAGAAGTGGCCCCTGTGTCCCTTCAGACACCCTGCCTAGTGACAGAGTCAGCTTGCAGTTATTTCATTTCCCTGGACCTCTCTGTGAACTGAGAGGCACTGGGCTAAGCTCCGCATTCCTATTCTGGTATTGTAAGCTCTAGAAGCAGGGTAGATGGACAGAGCATCACCGCCACATTCCTAGCTGGGCCTGGCAGGCTATAGTAGCCGCCCTGTGCACAACAGCCCAGAAGATGCCTGCTGAGGCTTATAAGGAGATGGTGGGGAGACGGGTGCTCACCTGAGAAGTGTCTGAGTCTCCACACCCCTCCCCGCCAAGACTGGGATTCTTCTCACTTCTCCCTGCTACTTTTTCAAACTCAAATTTTAGTTCCTACATTTAAAAACTGCAATGTGATGTTTACAAGATTTGAAAATATTTTTTGAACAATTTTGTCATTGTTGCAAAAGAGGCAACAGATTTATTTTCATTCCTGTAAATTATTTACATCTTCCAAAAACACGTTTTAATTAAAAAAAAAATTTTAAGAGATCAAGTCTTGCTATGTTGCCCAGGTTGGTCTCAAATTCTTGGCCTCAAGCCATCCTCCTACCTCAATCTCCCAAAGTGCTGGGATTTACAGGCATGAGCCACCATAATTGGTTCAAAAACATGTTTTAAACTCATAATTTACACATAATAATAAAAGATATCTCAGAGCATTACATTATTTGAATTCAATGAAAAAATAAAATGCAAAGTTGAATAGCCAAAAGACTGGAAGGAAAAACACCAAAACATTAACAGTATTTACTTTGAGGGATTAGAACTTTGAATATTTTTGTCCTTTTATTTTCCTGAATTTTAGCCTTAAAAATATTTTTAGAGTTACATACAGAAAAAATAAAGTTATTCAGAAATATTTGTGATAATAGTCCCACACCTAGAGCTACATGTTCAAGGAGCAATTGAGAATTTTGTTTTTACTCTGAAAATAACATATTAGCTTCTTTGTATAGATTGGTTTGAAAACAGTGGCATGCAGTTTATTTTATATTTGACTCATGTTACAGCCATGGCTTAGTCCTGTGATAGTGAATACAGGTTAGATTTACAATACCAGTGTCTTTTCTCTCAAAAAAAACCCAGTCTAATTAAACTGACACTCTGATGCCCAAGCCACTTCAGCCTGAAAGCTCAGTAGCCTTTAGACCTACCTTCAAATAGGAAAAAAACAAAAACAAAAAAACAAATCAACTAGCAACAACAACACCACCACAAAACAAAAAGAGAAGAAACATTTTTTGGAACAATTTCAAATATGTACTATCAGCCTTCTTTCTTGAGCAGTGCCCTGGACCAGAAATCCTAGGAGTTATCACTTATCAGCTGATGGAGGGAAGATACTCAAGGAGAATTCAACACAGACGCTGTTAGCCAGTGGCCCACACCAAACACACAAAATGATAAGAATGCCAATGTTTAAAAGAGCTGGGACTTTTTGAAACAGAGAAGTACATGGACTTTGTCAATCTGATGTTTTAACGAGGAGACAGATGCCACCATTTTGCTTTGCCAACTTTTTTTTTCTTTTTTAAGTGGGGGATGTTTGTTTCTGAGGATACTGATTATATCTCAAGTTACAGCCAAGAAAAAAAAATTTCCCTCTAGACTACTGTTGCTACCATCAATTGGATTCAGAATTGGGTATTTCTGTAAAACAATAATGCTGGAAGTAATTAAATATGTCAGTTAAAAAATACTAGTAATTGAGCTTTCCTAAATGTCCAACTTTAAAAGAAAAATCATTTAGGCAATTTCTCTTAACAAGAGTACAAATGACATAGAAGTGTTGAAAGTGAAATTTTTCTCCTCTTCTATAATAGTCAAATGGTCTCAAACACAATAAGTCATCACCAACAAATGAGAGTCAATTTGTATTTTACTTTTTAGGTTAAACATAATATATAGTATGGTTTGGTCCCACAAAACATGTTTTGAAGTAGATAAATCTAACCATAGAAACTTCACAAATGTTCCTTTGACTTTGGATTTATTATTTCAACAGCCTCTAGTGAGGGCATTTCATATGCTTATAAATCTCTTTAGTTTCTTTTTGAGTTTTAGTGCTTCATGTTAACGGACTCCATAACTGTTACATAAAAACACATCTATCAGCAAAGGTATAGGAACAAACATTTATACCAAGACTGTTTAAAAACTGGCAGCCTTGGTGAATAGTAAATAACAGTGAATAGGACAGAACATAAATAGACAGATCAATTTAATAACAGATTGTCTCCCAAGAATTAGAAACAGGGTTGCCTAGGCTGTCAAGGAAGACACATCCAGCACTCAGATCAATGCAGCAGCACGAAGCAGGAACCATCGGGGTTTCGTGGCACTAGACTTTAGCTCCCTGGCATAAATACATTTTCCTTAATTTTTGGAATATAATCAATCTTCTTCACAAGTTACAAGAACCATACTTACTTGCCCCTCACTTCTTATCACTTTCTAATGGTCATACTCAAATATGCAACTGTACTTGCATATTTCCTAAATTAACCATTGTTGACCACTTTAAGTTAGACATACGAGAAATCTCCATCATACTTGAACTTCACAGGAGCAGGCATAGTGAAGTTTCCCATGAACTTCAATTCCTCAGTTTTATCGGCTTCTAACAATACCTCTCTCTCAGGGCTCAAGGGGATATTGTATGCATGCCTTGTACATGGTAGGTACAAAATTGGATAAACGTTAGACTTCTTTACTGCAATCTGTCTCCGTGGGCTGAAAAATGTTCCTTTACACAGTTTTAAACCTCCTCATGTACACATCTTACCTCCAAAACTTCTTGAGGACATCTTGGTTTCTATACCCCAGTGCCCAGCCTGGGTAAGTGTCAATGCTGCTGCTTCTCTTCCAGCTAATTGGTGAGGGAGCACTGGGAGGGTGAAAACAACGTATCTCAGTGACATCTGTCATTAAGAGTGTTGGTCAGTTTTGTCCAGGTTGACAAATAAAAGCAAAATTAATTTTTAATCCCTTGAAGACTTTGTCACTGAACATTTGGCAGAGGCAGTTTGTGAAGGGGAGAACATTTGGCTATATGACTAGCTTCAGAAAAACATGCTGTGCACATTAAAAGCGAGAACAATAGGAGGGCCCCAATAATTTCACTCCTGATCTCAGGGCCTAGTCAGGAGACCCCGAGCCTCCTGATATTAGGATAAGAAAGTGAGCAGTCACCTAACACTTGAAGAGGATTTCCCAAGCAAAAATGCATCATTCAAATAACTAGTAATTAGCAAAAGCTTTAGGCATTTACTTGCTAAACTTGAATTACATTTAATAAAGGCATCTGTGCCAGTTCCATCATAGTTTGAAGGGAAGGTAACATTTGACTTAACATAAATTATGGAAAAAGTTAATAAGTAGACAAAAAATAAAGAGTATTAAAAGATATCAAAATATAACTTTGAAACAAAGGTACCTGTATAATGAACATTTGTATAACTAACCCTGAATTATACCCCATATCTTTAAAATAAAAAATTTAAAATTAAAAAAAAAAGAAATGTAACTTTGAGAACCACATTTATTTACAAGTAGCAGAAATCTAAAGCATGTTTCTGATATGCCGGAGCAAAAACATACCAAATATAAAACTATGCCCTTTGGTGCTCATAAATGATTAATAAATGAAACACAAGTAGTCTGTCTTTGTGATGAATCAAAACTATAACAACAAAAGAGGCAAGCTATGAAAATATTATACTGCCATTGTTTATTTTAATATTTCAAAAGCTCGCCAAAAAGTGAGCTAATCTTTTTATAATTCATACATGTAATACTTTGGTTTCATTTCACAGTCTTATATTTTATCTACAATTTTAATTGTACAATTTTATACTATGATTATATCAAAGTTTTTTTTGCATGTAAAAGAGCCTGTACAGAAAAGTACATAAATGAAAGTAATTTTATTAGGGTAGTGAGACTGATTTTAAGTGACTTTTGAAGAATTAATGATTCGATATTTTCCAAAATTGGTAAAAGACATCAAGTCACAGAGTCAGAAAACCCTATGAGTCCCAGGTTGGACAAATAAAAAGAAATCTGCACTTAAGCAAATTTAAGCAGTCTTGCTTTAAAAACAAAATATAGAGATAAAAAAAATGGGTCACCTTCAAAGGAGCAACACTTAGACTAATTGCAGATTTAGACAGAAGCTAGAAGTCAAAAGAAATGACCTATTCATATTGCTGAAAGAAAATAATTTTATACTGGGCAAAAGTATCCTTCAGGAATAAAGGTCAAGTAAAGATACCTCCAGGCAAACAAATTAAAATAATTTGTCAGTTGGGCTCGGTGGCTCAGCCTGTAATCCCGCACTTTGGGAGGCTGAGGTGAGTGGATTGCCTGAGCCCGCGGGTTCCAGACCCGCCTGGGCCACTTGGCAAGACCTCATCTCTACAATAAATCAAAAAATCAGCCAGTTGTGGTAGCGCATGCCTGTAATTCCGGCTACTCAGAAGGCTGAGGTGGAAGGATCGCCGGAGCCCAGCAGGTCGAGGCTGTGGTGGCCAGGAACGGCCACTGCACTCCAGTCTGGGTGACAGAGTGAGACTCCAACTCAAAAAAAAAAAGATAATAATAATAATTTGTCACCAGTAGACAAGCACTTAAGAAAATGCCAAAGGAATCCTTCAGGCAGAAGGAAAATGATCACATACAAAAAGTTTGAAATACAGGAAGAAGAGTAATGATAATGTAACTATGAGGATAAGTGTAAGTGCATGAGACTTTATTAGACACTAATGATTGTGTGTTGTGGGGGTAAAATAAAAATTCACGACAATAACAGCATTCAATTTCAGAGAGGGCAAATGGAGTAAAGACTCACAAGGTTCTTGTATTATCCAAGAAGAGAATGTAAGTAACAGGGAACATCAGGCTTTGGAAAATCAAGAAGACATGCTATCATCTCTAGCATCACTACTGAAAGAAAAATAACAGAATGTGTAACTATCAATCCAAGAGAGGGAGATTGCAGAGTATTAAAATCTATCCCATCAAATCAGTTGCCATCTGCCAACTCATGTTAAAAGGCCAGAAGAACCCTGACATAAAAAGCAACAGGAAATTCCAAGAAAAGGAAATTTCAAGCCAGTCTCATTCAGAAATTCATTCTGAAAATAAGATTAGCAGATTTACCCACTAACAACAAAATGACATGGGGATAATCAACTCAGTCTGAACTAGAAAGCCAGAGCCACACTTTACCTATTGCTTTTTCTTTACATGCAGGAGAAAGGCTTTTGTTTGTTTTTGGTTATATTTTTTAATTTAAAAAATTAGCAAATCGGAGTAAAGCAGAAAAGGAGAGAAAGGGGAACATAAAACAATAGCAAATATGAAGATGTTAGATTTAAACCCATGTAAATGAATATATTAAATGTCAACAGTCTATGTATTCTATTTGAGATAAAGATTATCAAACTTCATTTAAAAATCAATGTATGCTATTTACAGAAGATATAGTAAAACAAAAGGACAGAAAGAATGAAAGTAGAATCATACAAAAAGACAAACTATGCATTCAGTAACCAAATGAAAGATGGTGAGTTATATTAATATCAGACTTAGGGGCAAAAAGCATACTAAAATTAAGAATACTACTTCATAATAACACAAAATACTACTTCATAATAACATATTAAAACAAAGATAATTTTAGATTTGTTTGCATTTGATGAAGCTGCCTCAAAATATGTAAAGAAACATATATCAAAATATGTACAGAAAAATAGATAACCTACAGCCATGAGATAAGATTTTAACACACTTCTCTTAGTAATTCATAATAAGCAGACAAAAAGTCAGTAAAGATAGAGAATGATTGGGATGAATGGAAGGCTGACAACTTTAATCTAATGGACACATATATAGAATACTAAACCCAACAAGGGCAGAATCAAAAAGAAGTTGTTCCGCTCCTATGTAATAAAGCAAGTGTCTACATATTTAATAACAATGACATAACACAGAATGCTTTCTCTGACCACAATACAACTAAGCTAGAAATCACTTTTTTAAAAAGATTTTTTAAAAGTCATGTTTTGGAAATAAAGTACTATGCTTCTATACAACATGAATCAAAAAATGAAAATGTAAATTAAAAATATTTTTAACTGAATGATAATGAAAATACGACATATTAAAACTCGTGGGAAGCAGCTAAAGTTGCTGCTTACTAAAGGAAACATCATCATTTTAGTTACCTAAAGGGCATTATAAAAAAAAAGAATTTTGAAGGTGGTGGATATGTCTATTACCTTAATTGTAGTGATGGCTTCAAGGATGTAGGTATATGTACAAACTCATCAATGTGTATATTAAAAATGTACTTTTTTTGCACATCAATTATAATTTAATAAAACTGCTTTAAAAATTTTTTTAAAAAGAAAAACTTTAAAAATTGATGAGTTAAGTGTTTCTCAAGAAGACAGAAAAAAACAGGAAATTATGCTCAAAGAAAGTAGAAAAAAGGAGATAAAGTTAGACTATAAATAAGATCAAATCAAATATATTGTATTAACCAGCTTCCTTGGTAAAACTGTTCAAGGAAAACAAGAAAAGAAACAAACAACCAGTGACGGGCCTGAAAAAGAAGATATTACTCTAGGTCCTGCAGACCAACACAGTCATAAAAATCATGATATTTTAAACAACTTTATATATTCCTTGAAAAATACTACATGGAAAACTGACAGAAAAGAAAATTTGAGTAATCCTTCAGCTATTTAAAAAACTTAAATAGATTATCTAAAACTTTATGATAAAGAAAACTCAAGGCCCCGATGATTTCTAACAAACATTCAAGGAAGAAATGGCAATCTTACACAAAACCTTTAAGCTTACGGGGAAAACAACTTCCATCTGCCAACTCATGTTAAAGGGCCAGAAGAACCCTGACACAAAAAGTGACAGGAAATTCCAAGAAAAGGAAATTTCAAGCTAGTCTCACTCAGAAATGTATTCCGAAAATAAGATTAGCAGATTTACCCACTAACAACAAAATGACATGTGTGTGATCAACTCAGTCTGAACTGGAAAGCCAGAGCTACACTTTACCTACTGCTTTTTCTTCAAATTCAGGAGAAAGGCTTTTGTTTGTTTGTTTTTGGGTTTTGGTTACATTTGTTAATTTTTAAAATTAATAAATCACATCTAGTAATATATAAAAAAGGATGATTATATACATTAGACATATTCCAGAATGCAAGCTTTTTTAAGATTTGAAGATCAATGCAATTTCATCACATTAACAGAATAAGAGAAAAATCATATAATTATTCCAATTGGTGATGTTGATAAAACTCATATCAAATGTATGATTTAAAAAAAAAAAACTCTTAGCAAACTAGGATTAGATAGGAGTTTGCTTAATCTGAAAAAAAGATATCCCCCAAAAGAATCTTCAGCAAACATCACACTTAATGGCAAAACACTGAAAGTTTTCTCTCTGGGATTGGGACCAAGACAAGTTGTATGAGTTTTGTAGGGTTGCTGTAACAAAGTACCACAAATTGGGTTGCTTTAAACAAGAGAGATGTATTGTCTCACAGTTTTGGAGGCTAGCAGTCTGAAATCCAAGGTGTTGGCAGGGCCATACTCTCTTTGAAGACTCTAGAGGAGCCTTTCCTGCCTCTGCCTAGTTGGTGGTTGCTAGCAATCCTTGGCAGCCCTTGGCTTGTAGACTCAGCACTCTGTTTCTGCTTCCATCTTCACATGGTGTTCTCCTCTGTGTGTGCCTTCCTCTGTCTTCTTTTTATGAGGACACCAGTCATATTAGAGTAGGACAAACCCTAATCTAGTATGATCTCATCCAAGCTGCAAATAATATCACAGTCACAGATACTGGGGTTTAGGATTTCAATATATCTTTTGGGGGGACTACAATACAAGGATTCCCACTGTTTCCATTTCCTTTTGTATTGTGGGCTCTAGCCAAAAAAAAAAAAAAAAAAATTATAAAGATTAGAAAGGAAGAAATAAAATTGTCGTTATCCACGGATGATATAATTATCTATAGAGAAAATCCTAAAAATTCAGATAAATTATTAAAATAATAAATACGTTTTACAAGATTGGTATATACAAAGTTAATATATAAAATTAATTTTACTACAACATAATAACAACAAACAGGAAAACATATGTTTAAACAGGTACAATTTATTTACAATAGCAGAAAACAAACCAAACACTTAGAAATCAATCTAATAAAATATGTGTAAGACAGAAAGCTTCTGTAGGGCAGAAAGCTGTAAAATCTTATTGAGAGAAATTAAA
>CAUYQG010063067.1:45-10592 GCA_963574415.1 Tarsius wallacei
TATAACCTCTATGGAAATTGGCATGGAGATTTCCCAAAGAACTAAAAGTGGATCTACCATTTGATCCAGCAATCCCACTAGTAGGTATCTACCCAAAGAAACAGAGTTCATTATATGAAAAAGACACTTGCACCTGTATATTCATTGCAGCACAATTCAAAATTGCAAAGATGTGGAATCAACCTAAATGCCTATCAACCAATCAGCAGATAATGAAAATGTAGTATATATACACTATTGAATACTATTCAACTGTCAAAAAGAATGAACTATTGTCTTTTGTACCAACTTGGATGGAACTGGAGAACAGTATCCTAAGTGAACTAACTCAGGAACAGAAAACCAAACACCACAAGTTCTCCCTTGTAAGTGGGAGCTAACCTAAGAATATGCAAAGACATGGAGAAGGTATAATGGACCCTGGAGACTCAAAAGGGGGAGGAAGAGGTGGTAGAGGGACAAAAAAAATCACCTATTGGGCACAATATGCACAGGTGGGGGTGGTGGGTACACTTAAAGCCCAGACCAAAACTATTTGTACCTCAAAGCTATTGAAATAAAAAATATTTACAAATAAAAAAAAAAAACAAAAAACAAAGTCATGCAATCAATAAGCCACTCAAAGGCCTAGGACTAGGACTATGTATCATGACTTTCAGGCCAGGCTTTGTGTATGTATGCATGCCTCTGTTTGTGTGTGTGTGTGTGTGTGTGTGTGTGTGTGTGTGTGTGTGTGTGATATGTTGTGAGGACAGGGCAGGCAACTTACTCCAAGGAAAGCTTCTCTTCCTCTTCACACAAGTCAGGAAGCCTCTGCAGGCCCAGAGTCATCCGCAAGGCATCCACATGTTCCTTCAGTGGCTTATATTCATCATGCAGACGCCGGGTCGACTCTAGCAGCTTGTTTAGGTCATTCTCAGACTGTTTGATAGTGTTTTCCATCTGAAACATACAGTGGGGTAGGCACAGAGACAAGATCCTAAAGTTCTCAGAGAGATTCTATAGCTGAGTGAATAACAGCACAGGCTACAGAGCCTGTTCAATTTATATTCAAGTCCACAATCTGTCATGTCCTCTTTATGTGACTCTGGTCAAGCCTCATCTGGACAGTTTCATCTGCATAGTGGCGATAGTATCTACCTCATGCAATCTTGGTGAAAGTTAAATGATTAAATTCATATAAAGCACTCAGGAGCTAACAGTGTAAATGGTCAACAAATGGTAGTTATAATTCAAATATAGTATGTTAGACCTGGAATGTCTTTAGAGCTCATTTAGTCTAGCACCATTTTACAGGTCAGAAGCTTTGGAGCACTCTAAGCTACACCCCAGCGACAACTGCCTGCTCCTCTCTTTCCCAAGGAAAATCTCCCAGCCTCCCAGAATGAGGGTACATCAGAACCGAAAGAGCCCTCAGAGGTTACTGAGTCCATTTTATAGTGCAGAGAAGGAAAATGAAGCTCTAAGAGAGGGGCTTAGGGCTGGATCTCAGAACTTCTGAATTTTGCACTGATGCCTGCTCCCCCAGGTTGGCCACAGCCACATCTCAAGGACAGGCCACAGCACTCACTATTTTATTTCTTCAAGGAGCTTAGAGGTAGCCTCCAGGCAGCCACATACCACATTGATGTCAGCATGGATCAGTCGGAGTTCCTCCACGTGGGCCATCTTCTCCTGTAACAGGAGGTCCATCTCTTGCTTATATTCCTTCAGGTGCCTCTCCTCTGACTCTAGTGCCTCAAACTCAGCCTTCAAACGGGCCTTTATCTTCTCCATCTGCAGGGTCTTGTTCCTGCAATTCACAAAAAAGCAGGAAATAGGCCAGCAGAAGAAAGGAGGAAAATGAAAATGGAGTACAGAGTTAGGTCCTGAGCCAGGACTTTTTTTCTAAGCCATCTTTCCAAACCTTCTCCTATACAAGCAGAGCCAACCTGAAGTTATCTCAAAAAAAGTAAGGAGATATTTTCTTCTAAGATAAAAGCTGAGTGGGTTTCAAATTGGGTTAATTTTTGTTCCCTTCTGGGGAATTTGCAAACATGAGAAGGGTTTTAGCTGTTAAATTGATTCAAGAGAGAGCACTACTGGCATTTAGTAGACATGGACCAGAGATGCTAAACAGCTTCTCAATACACAGGAAAGTCCTGCACACAAAGAACTCCCATCCAAGATACCAACAGTGACCTCCTGAGAAACTCTACAGAAGCACTGTCCAATAAACTATCTGCAGTGATGAAAATGCTTTGTATCTGTGTTTCTCAATACAGTAGGCACTAGGCACGTAAGGTTATTGAGCGCTTGAAATGTGGCTAGTGCAACTGAGAAACTGAATTTTGAATTTTATTTAATTTTAACCAGTCAAACTTCAAATTTAGACAGGTACATGTGTCTACTGACTTTCATATTGTTCAGCAGCTCTAGAGGGTCCACTCATCAGTTCTAAAAGTGGAAGGGGAAGGGAATTACTGTGGACATTTATTTTTTAGAAAATTAAAACCTGTATCTGATTGTTAAATCCCAATTGGCTTAGTAATCCCACATTTGAAAATTTATTCTAAGAAAGTAATTCAAGGAAGCAAGAAATTAATACACAAAGATTTGCTTTCTGGGCTTTGAGCAAAATTAGAATATTGGCAGCCATTAAAGACTTGTGATAGGGAAAATGTTGAAGATATGATACTCAGTGGGAAAGTGTACACACCAAGACTACAGTTTCAAAGTATACATGCATGTGACTAAACAAGAAAAGGAACTGGCAGCGATGCAGTTTCAGCAATGTTTAAGACCATTTGAAGCCTGCCAATGGGAGAGGGTCACAAAGTTTTGGAAGGGGGCCCCTTTAAGGCACATTGCTATTCTCCTACAGACTCCCTACTTCCTAGTTATCGGGACTTGCTTAGCCACTTACTCAGATTTGGCACCTCCTTTCTTTTGCCTCAGTAGCTGTCCTTCCCCTCTACCCTAGTCTATCCCATTGGTGCTCCAGCTCCACGCCCTGGCCTCTAGTCTCTAACATCAGTCTGCTTTTGTCTTCAGTCTCTCTCCTTCCTCAGCACTGCCTGTGCCTCCTGCTTCATGAGAGGAGAAGTTTTTCTTTATACACTAATAACAATTTCATTTCGTGTTATTATATTGCTTTTTACTTTAGAAGAGGGTAAAAAGGTAGGTGTCACCCCATCTGTAGAGAAAGGAATTAAGTTCAGGTTTGTGACTTGTCCAGGACCACAGAGCTAGTAAATTGGGTCTTGAGTCTCAAACACCAAAACCTTACCCACTACTGCACAGCACTTTTAAATAGGGTTACCAAGCTGAAGGGCATTCACATATCAAAAGTTCTTGGTATAGCTCATCAACTGTCTTGCAGTGATGATACTGATTTGTGTTGGTCAACTACTTATTTACTTAGATCCTTCTATCTAGACTTCTACTCTCTTCTTCTTCTATGTTACATGCAGAGCAATCTGAACTTTGCCAATCCCTACTCCTTTGAGATTCATAGTAGTATAGTAGTATAGTGTCTCACCATAAATCATACAGCCAGTTAGGGCAGCACTAGACCAAGAACCTATTTCTGCAGGCAGAATTAAATCATAAAAGAGGCATGTGCTTTATACTCAGACCGGAGTACAAATCTTTGTTCTGTCTCTAACTAGCTATTTGTTTTTGGACAATACTTATAATAACTACTATATTTATGTTTTAACTATATTTATTGAGTGCCTACTATGTACTAATTACAGAGGATTTAAGTATACATTCATTCAACAATTACTTATTGAATATCTATCATATGCCAGGCATTGTACTAGGTGCTAGGGATACAGCAAAGAACAGGGCAGTAAATAGACAGGAAGTTTCATCTAATGAGGAAAGCAGACCTTGAACACATGGTTACATGTAAAACCATATGATGAGTACTGGGGGGAGATGCAGAATGCAATGGAAGGATACAACAAAGGGACTTATCATAGTCTAAGGGACATTGTAGAGTCAAGGGAGAAGTCAGGAGAAGCTTCTCTAGGAACATGAGGATTTGACAGCTAAGCTGAGTCCTGAGGAATGAGTAGGAGTTAGCTGGTGAACAGAGGCAGACACGGAGGCGAGGAGCCCAGGCAAAGAGAACAGCAGAGCAATGGCCCCAGAAAAGAATAAGGATTGAAGGAACTGAACAAACACCAGTGTGGCTAGAGCACCTACTGCGAAAGAAGAAGGAGCCTAGATAAATCTAGGGAGGTTAGCAAAGGCCAAAACACAGCTTCGAGACTGGGATGAGTTAGGAGTTTTATTCTGGGGCGGGGGGGGGGGGGGGGGGAGAGAAGGAGGGAATCTTCAAGTTTTATGAATCAGGAGAGTGATGTTATCTGATCAACTCTCTTCACTTCTTTCAGCCTTGGCTTCCTCATCAGTAACACAGGAATAATAACTGCAACTACTTTACAGGTAATGTGGTGAGGATTAAATGAGCTAGAACATGATATGCTGCACATGGCCAGCAGTTAACAAATGATACAGCTCCTTCTTTTCATTCTGCCCAACTCTTCTGCATGGTTGTCTCCTTCACCACAGTGGTTTGGACTTTGTTACAAAGAGCCTACAATAAATTGCATTTGTGTGTGCATGTACATGTATGCATGTCTGTGTATCCATGTACCAGCATGAGTGGCCAAGTGTATTACTAGTTACTAAGATTAAAATAATAACCATCAGCTGATATCACCTCATAATGTCAACATAAATAATGGCATTTTATGGGGCTGAGCCAAGTTTTCCCAATCTGTAGTCAATTCAATTAAGATGCAGCAACTACCACTAAATGAAATCTGGAGTGAGCGATCTCCCTCATTGCCACTTAATAGAAATCAGCATAGCAGAGCTAACCCTGCTTGGATGAGTGCCTTTTATCTACTCCCTCCTCCTCCCATGCCTATTTCTGTTTATGTTTTTTTCTGTTTATGTTGCTGAGAAGGAGACATTGCAATTTCAAATTAAGTCAAAATAAACCAAATGTTTTTCACCTGGTGGGGTAGTTAAGTGCTGCCTGGACATGGAAAATCAAAGGCACAAAGCCTTCCTCAAAGCACAACTCTCCTTGACGAGGAAGGCTATTGTCAAGAAGAAGGCAACTTCATCTTTTGGGCATGAGGTATAGGGTAGCTGCAACTTCTGCCTTCATCCAAGGTGTTTTGGAGTCTTTGTTTCTCACCCACTGTGGCAAGAAATAGCAATTTCCGAGAACCTGACTAAAGGGTAGAAGAGCCAAGACTGCTGGTTAGGGGAGGGAAACAGGGTTATGAAAATAGGTTTCAGAATTAGCCTCTATTTGCTGTTTCTAAAGTCAGTTTCTCTGGGGGAAATCTGGCCTGTGCTTTAACAGAGGGATGCCAGTGTCCCTTCAGGTATAGATGGTGCCACTGTTACCTTTAAGAAGTGATGTATCCTATTAATCAAGGACAAAGATATTTCATGATTTTTTTTCAGATCCTTTATTTTCCCCTATGCCTAGATAAAAACCAAACAAAGCATATACAACTAAAGATGGTCCTTTAGGACACTAGTCCACCATCTTTCCAGTTTTGCTGGCACTCTGAAATAAAGTCACATTCCTTGGCCAACTCTGTCTCATGTGGTGAGCTGAATGGGTTTGGACTTGGTTGCACTGCTATAACTTAAGTGATTACATTTTTGCCTAAATGAAAGCTTGACAGTACTATAATTATCAAGAAAATGTTTTGTAAATAAAGTTGACTTAAATATTTTTTTTAAAGTAGTATATCAAGGACAGGGCAGTAGAAGCAGTCTACCTGGGAGCAGATAACAAAGGGGTGTGCCTTGTGTGTAGAAAATTAAAAGATAAAAATAGAACCAACTAAAGTTGGCCTACTCTTTATTATCACTACACACTGGCAATCCTAAACAATGTCTACTGAAGGACATCTGGGCTGACTTTGGTTTTTGGCAATTATGAATGAAGTCGCTATGAATATCCATGTACAAGTTTTGGGGTAACCATAAGTTTTAATATTTCTAGGATAAATGACCAAGATGCAATTGCTGGGTCATATAGTAAATGCCAAACTGTTCTAGTGTCTGTACCATTTCACATGCCCACCAGCCAGGGTGTGAGTGATTTAGTCCTTCCTCCTGGATAGCCACTTTATTTTAGCTGTCATAATAAGTACATAGTGATACCTCAAAGTGAACTTAATTTGCATTTCCTAATGGCTAGTGATGTTGAACACCTTTCTATGGACTGATTTGCCTTTTTCAGGTCCGCTCAGGTCGTTGGTTCATTTTCTAATTGGATTCCTGGTGACCCTTGAACAGCATGGTTTGAACTATATGGCTCCACTTATACATGAATTATTTTCAACCCAATGTGGATCAAAAATACAGGTTTTGCAGGATGCAAAACCTATATATACGGAGGGTCAACTATTCCTATACGTACGTTTGGCAGGGCCGACTATGAGACATGAGTATGCACAGATTTTGGTACAGAGGGGTCCTAGAACCAATCCCCCATGTATACTGAGGGATGACTGTATTTATTTTCTCACTTGAGTTTGTAAAGTTGTCTGTATGTTCTAGATATAAGTCCTTTGTCAGATATGTGGTTTGAAAATATTTTCTTTTACTCAGTAACTTGTCTTTTTATCCTCTTGATATTATCTTTGGAAGGGCATTTTTTGTGAAGTCCAATTTATGATTTTTTTTTTCTTTTATGGATTATAAAAGTGTCATGTCTGAGACTCTTCACCAAGGACTGGGTTCTGCAGATTATCTATGTTATTACTAAAAGTTGTATGGTTACATTTACATCAATCTATTTTGAGTTAACTTTTGTAAAAGGTGGGAGGTTTAAGTGGAAATTTGTCCTCTTGCCCATGGCTATCCAATTGCTCCAGCATCATTCGTTGTAAAGACTATACTTTCTCCACTGAATTGCTTTTGCACTTCTGTCAAAAATTAATTATCCATACTTGTGTGAGTCAATTTCTGGGGTACTCAATTTTGTTCCATTAATCTATTTGTTTCTCCCTTTGCTAATACCAATCTTGATTACTATAGAACATAAGTTTTGAAATTAGGAAGCACAATTCCTCTCACATTATTTTTATTTTTCAAAATTGTTTTGGTTATTCTAGTTCTTGTGTCTTGCCATATACAGTTTAGTATAATCTTTTCTATATCTACCAAACATCTTTCTGGGATTCAGAAGGGAATTTCATTAAATCTATGTATCAATTTGGGAGGAGTAATATCTTTGCTATACTGAGCCTTCCATGTCTCTTAATGTACTCAGATCTTCTTTGATTTATTTCATTAGCATTGTAGTATTTTGCATAAAAATCCTGTGTGTATCTTATTAAATCTTTGTTACACCTGAATATTTCACATTTTTCTGTAATTATAAATGGGTTTTTTTTTATTTTAAATTGTGGTTTCCACATATTTATTGCTAGTATATAAAAATTCCATTTTTTTCTCTAGGTTGAACTTGTATCATGCAGCCTTGCTAAATTCATTTATTTGATCTAAAAGTTTTCTTTTAAATGTATATATTTTTAGTTTTCTTGGGATTTCTTACATAGACAACCATGTCATCTGCAAATAAAGATAGTTTTACTTCTTCCTTTCCATCTGTATGCCATTTATTCACTTTATTGCCTAATTGTCCTGCCCAGAACTTCTAGTGCTATATTGAGCTGCAGTGCTTAAGTGGGCATCTTTGTCTTTTTCCTGATCTTAGGAAGATAGCATTCATTCCTTCACAAATAAGTATAATGTAGTAGCTGTAAGATATTTCAGACGCCAATTATCAAGTTGAGGAAGTGACCAAAATAGATAGATTATACCCTGGGATATAAAACACCTCAACAAATTCCCCTCTCATTACCACTTTTGCTGCATCTCACAAATTTTGATATTTTCATTTCACTCAGTTCAGTGTATTTTTATTTCTCTTGAAACTTTATCTTTGTAACATGCATTATTTAAGTAGATGTTGTTTAAGGTCCAAATGTGTGTGGCCTGTCCTGGTACTTTTTTTGGACTTACTGGTTTCCTAGTTTGATTTTATTAATGTCAGAGAACACATTCCGTATTTCTATTATTTTGAATTTGTTGACATGTGAGGGAAGTTTATAGCACTAAATGCTAACATTAGAATAGAGGAAATGCTTTAAATCAATACTCTAACCTCCCACCTCAAGAAGCTGTTTAGAAGGGAAAAATAAGACCAAGGCAAGCAGAAAACAGAAACTAATAAAGAAGAGAGCAGAAATCAATGAAATTGAAAACAGAAAAACAATAGAGAAATGAATGAAACAAAATGCTGGTTGTTTCAAAAGATATATAAAATTCAAAAACATGTAGCAACACTAACAAAGAAAAAAACACAAATTATTTGTATCAGAAATTAAATGGAGCATATTACTACAGACCCCACAGGCATCAAAAGATAACAATTCTGCGCAACTCTATACATGCAAATTAGATGAGTTACATAAAATGGACCAGTCCCTCCAAAAACTCCATTACAAATCATCCACCATGAAATAGATAACTTAACTAGCCCTATATAACTATTTAGAAAATTGAGTTTGTAATTTAACAACTCCCAAAAATGGAATCTCCAGGCCCAAATGGCAACCCTATAAACACATGAGCAATGCATTGTGGTATGGCGTTACTATAGCTACATCACTAGGCAATAGAAACTTTTCGGCTCTATTACAATCTTATGGGACCACTGTTGTATATATGGTCCACTGTTGACCAAAATACTATTAGTGATGCATGTCTGTATGTATATACACATAAATTGTGGAATAGATCTATTTCTAAGATATAATTTTCACAAAGTCCCCAAAGTTAAGATACAAGTTTCCTTGCTTCTATATATGGCTGTCGACCACATTTTATCTGTCGACTCTACCAAAGATAGACTTCTACTTTGCTTCCATACCCCTACCTCCAAAGAAAGAGTTAAATTAATATCCTTGTACCTGTCTCAGTAATTTGAGGAGGAGGGGATGCATTCCAGGAGTGGGATTTTAGGGACATTGATCATATGTATTGTTATTTTAACTAAGCAGTATCAATCTGTAGTAGGATGGCTCACAAGTTCACACCCCTACCAGCAGTACATAAAGGCTCCTGCATCTGTGTTTGCATTCAAAATGCTAGAGAAATAAGAGAACGTCGGGGGGTTGCATCTAACTGGAGACCGGTAGCAGAATGTACCATAAGCTGTTCTTATTTCTCCTTTAAACAACACACATGGTCCTTGTCCCTCCAAATTCATTCTCCCTTCTTTCTATAATAATAGAACGAATTTTCGGCTGAGCATGTGTGTCTGGAATGGGGACTATATTTCCCCCCATCTCCTTTGTGACCATGTGACAACTTTGTGGCCAATTTTATGAAGGCAGAAATGATGTATGGAAATTCTGGGTTGTGATTCTAAAGGGCAGAACCATCCTTATGCTCTCTTCCCACAGGATAAAACATGTATAAAACAGTAGGCAATATTAAACCATACAGATGAAGGCAACACTTTGTATATGGTGAAGCAGTCATACAAAAATAGCCTGGGTCCCCAACACTAATCAACAATACAAACCATGGGTACTTTGTTCCCAGACTGATAATATGAGAGAAATGAACTTCTGTCTTAACTACTGATATTTTAGAACTTTGTTAGATTAACTTCACTAATATCCTGGGTAATCAGTGATTTATTGAACTGAATCTAACATTTCTTTGAATGTAAGGTACATGTTATTTTGTGTACTACTAAAAAAATGCTACCAATTATATTATGAAATTGTTTTCTCATAATTTACATTTTCTATTTTATACAGATTGAAAAACCTATTGTATACTTATTTAAGATAAGATTTTTTTTCAGACTTATCTGGTCTGAGTCTTTCTACATACAAAACAACTTTTCCTTTCAACAGAGAATCATAGTGAAATCTTTTTGAAGGAATTTTAAATGGCAATTAAACTCAACGCATACAGTGGCAATTATGAATATAACTCAATTTTTTAAAATGCCAATACGAATAGTCATGGCAAAATTCACACATGTTGAGGTACTGACAAGAACATAATAAGTGCATCCTGGCCACAAGAAATTGTGATGTTTAAACATGATTAAAACAGCAACAACAATGATTTTGATTTTTTTTTTTTCCGTTGGAGTCTCACTCTCATCCAGCCTGGAGTGCAGTGGCACGCTCCCGGACACTGCAGCCTCAACCTGCTGGGCTCAGGTGATCCTTCCACCTCAGCCTTCCAAGTAGCTGGAACCACAGGCATGTGCCACCATGCCCGGCTAATTTTATTTTTAATTTATTGTAGAGATGAGATCTCGTTAAGTTGCCCAGGCTGGTCTTGAACCCGTGGGTTCAGGCAATCCTCTCACCTCAACCTCCCAAAGTGCTGGGATTATAGGTGTGAGCCACTCGCCCGGCCTAGCAATGACTTTTAAGACACAGCCCGACCTTAGATTTTTAAAAGTAAAATATCTGTGTCTTTTTTTT
>CAUYQG010063076.1:0-10064 GCA_963574415.1 Tarsius wallacei
TGTAGTTCCAGCTATTAGGAAGGCCGAGGTGGAAGGATCGCCTGAGCCCAGCAGGCCAATCCTGGGGTGACCGTGATCATGCCACTGCACTCCAGTCCGGGCAACAGAGTGAGACTCCAACTCAAAAAAAAAAAAAAAAGACAACTACTGTTATCATCATAAAACATTAAAGTGCCTTTCTGCTAAAATTTGAAAAAGTTCCTACCTCGAAATAAATGCATGCAGGGTCAAAAACAACAAATATCATGACATTTATATATGCAATACTTTGAGGGGATAAGTTTACAATTTAAATAACAGGCTATATTTTCTAAATATGTGTTAGCATTTAGAAGAGATGTTATCACAGTGGCACTCTTATAAAGATGCATGAAACTTTTATTTTCTTAAAATATCAAACGGACTAGGGCAAGGGCTGCTGGAGTTAGGCAGCAGATAGTGGTCTGACTGCCATGTTTTGAATCTAACCCAGTTTCAATATTAGGAGTCTAGTATAGGCTGTGGTTTACTGGCACTTTAAAAAAATTATACATTTTTTTCTATGGAGATGGGAATCTCAATATATCGCCCAGGCTGATCTCAAACTTCTGGTCTCAGGTGATCCTCCTATCTCAGCCTCTCAAAATGTTGGGATCACAGGCGTGAGTCACTATGCCCAGTCGTTTTCTAGCACTTTAGATCAGAATACTTAATATTCAAGTTTCAAGTCACCTGAAAGCCTTTTATAAACTTTTAAACTTATTACTTCATTAAAAAGTTAAAGGAAGAAATTGTCCTTTTTTTCTGCTAAGCAGACCTGAGTACCACTAAATTTTTTTTTTTTTTTTGAGTTGGAGTCTCACTCTATCACCCAGGCTAGAGTGTAGTGGCATGATCACGGTCACCCCAGGATTGGCCTGCTGGGCTCAGGCGATCCTTCCACCTCGGCCTTCCTAATAGCTGGAACTACAGGTGCACGCTACCACACCTGGCTAATTCTTTGATTTATTGTAGAGATGAGGTCTCACCAAGTTGTCCAGGCTGGTCTCGAACCCGTGGGCTCAGGCAATCCACTCACCTTGGCCTCCCAAAGTGCTGGGATTACAGGCTGAGCCACCAAGCCTGGCTTGAAAGTAAATTTTGAAGGATGAATTTATTAGTACAGAATAGAATAAAAACTGATATTTTGCCCTGATTCCAATATGATCAAGCATTTCACATAACATACTTTAAAAACACAATTCTGTACTCAAACCTAAAGTAATGGGATCATCCTGAAATATTAAAAATATTCCATAAACCTGGAGTCCCTAAAATATTTTTATCTCTCATTTTTGTTATGCTGATGTAAAAAGGCATGTCATGACCTTTCAAGATAAGGTAATCACAGAACTGTAATCCCAGCATTTTAGGAGGATAAGGCGAGTGGATTGCCTGAGCCTGCGGGTTCGAGACCAGCCCGAGCAACTTGGTGAGATCTCATCTCTACAATTAAATAAAATAATAATCAGGCATGGTAGCACATGCCTGTAGTTCCGGCTACTTGGAAGGCTGAAGCAGAAGGATCGCTGGAGCCCAGCAGGTTGATGCTGGGGTGGCCATGAGCATGCTACTGCACTCCAGCCTGGGCGAGAGTGAGACTCCAACTCAAAAAAAACGTAATCACAGAAGAAAGTGGCTGTTTATCTACCATGAACAGACAAATGTAAACTTGATAACCTTGGTTTTTTTCAATACCGGTTATACTTTATATTTGGTGATCTAGCTCTTCTGAAGTCTGACTCCCTTGCAATCTTAGCAAGTAAGTATTTTCCTTCTTTTTTTTTCTAGAAAAGTCTGAGTCTTTCTTTGACAGCTATTCCTAGAAGTCCACTGGGATAGTGTTCCACTGTTTGAACTCAAAGAAACAAGCAGGCTGACAGTGTACCGTGCCATGTCCTGGACCCCTCAAAGCCCGCAGCTCCCCTTTCCTTGACTCTTCTGGTCAGCCTCACATTTGGGACTGAGCTCTCTGGCTTTTGCACACATCTGGTTGCTGGTCAAGTCTATTTGTGACTAAGCATGCCAACTGTCCACACCAGTGGCAGCAGTGATTGAATCTGGATTTAATTTTATCATCTGACCATTAAGTCATTTCTGTCAGGTGGCGGATGTCAGAAATTGGGTCCCAATCTGCTGCCACCAGCAGCTGAAGTCTGGTTCCTGTGTTAGCCTTTTGTGTGTCTGCAAACTGTGAATTTCCTGAAACTTGAGAATGCAGGGATGAAAAGATTTTGGTGTTTCCTTGACTCTTGATAGCATACTCTGTGTACCAATATCGGTTCCTCTAAAGTGTTATACCTAATAACCTTTGAACAAAAAGTAAATCCAATCCTTGGCATGCAATGATCGACTTCGGTTTCTCTAAATATATTAAATGTTTCTTTAGAACTTTTCAAATAAGGCTAAAGAAAGACACTATCAGTTTATAAGGGGGCATGAACATCAAAAAAGAAGAAACTGTTCTGTTAAATTGAGAAAGTAATCACAAAATTACTCAGATTTTCAATAATGGTGCTCTATTGAGGGATCTAGTGGTACTTAACTAATATTATATATCTACATTACATACTGTGTATATCTTGTTTCTTTAACTGATCAACATTTGTAATAGGCATGGACACCTGTTTCTATCCTAGGTATTCGTGCCTTATCAAAATTGGCTTCTTTAGTTTTGAATAAAAGCTGATAAAATTTTCCATTTTACATATATAAAATACAGTATCTCTTTTTTTTTTTTGAGTCGGAGTCTCACTCTGTCGCCCAGGCTGGAGTGCAGTGGCACACTCATGGCCACTGCAGCCTCGGCCTACTGGGTTCCGGTGATCCTTCTGCCTCAGCCTTCCAAGTAGCCAGAACTACAGGTACACACTACCACACCTGGCTAATTTTTAAAATTTATTGTAGAGATGAGGTCTCACCAAGTTGCCGAGGCTGATCTTGAACCAGTGGGCTCAGGAGATCCACTCGCCTCGTCCTCCCAAAGTGCTGGGATTATAGGCTGAGCCACCGAGCCCAGCCATATATTTTTTTAAAATGTAAATAAGAATGTGCTTGATGGTAGGAAGATGTGCATATATGCAAGAAAATGGGTGTTTTGCTTGTCAAGGGAAAAAAGGAAATAGTTTTCTTTAAATGTTTAAACATTACTGTTACTTATTGTGCTTTAAAAATACTGTTTGACTATTTCCTTCAGATATTAAAGGCAATTCAATTTAATTAAAAATTCAATTAAATATGGTCGATATTTTCATAATAAAAGAACCAGAGCTGGGTGGGGTGGCTCATGCCTATAATCCCAGCACTTTGGGAGAAAGAGGTAAGAGGAATGCCTGAGCCCAGGGGTTCAAGACCAGTCTGGGCAACTTGGTGAGATCTTGTCTCTACAATAAATACAAAAATTAGCTGGGTGTGGTGGCACGCACCTATAGTTCCAGCTCCTTGGGAGGCTGAGGTGGAAGGATTACTTGAACCCAGCAGGCTGAAGCTGCAGTGGCCGTGAGCATGCCACTGCACTCCAGCCTGGGTAACAGAGTGAGACTCTGATGAAAAAGATAAAACAAAACCAAACCAAAGCCCTTTAACATTATCTTCTGGTAGTTTCTTCTTTTTCCTTATATTTGCCTAAAGGTCCCTGCTACAAGCTAAAAAATCAGAAACATTTTTTCTTCTAAAAGAAATGTTTTTCTTTCAAAGAAATCTTACAAGGACTTCAGTAAATGACTGTATCAGGTACTCCTAACTATTGTCATCAGGGAATAAACTCATGAGTATATATACAGATTGATTATACCTTATCCAAAATGCTTGGGACCAGAGTGTTTTTTATTTTGGATTTCGGAATATTTGCATATACTTCATGAGATATCTTGATAGGTCCTATGCCAATTTGTTTTATATACACTTTATACATATAGCCCAAAGGTAATTTTATACAATATTTTAAATAATTTTGTGCATAAATCAAAGTTTGTGTACACTGAATTACCAGAAAGCGAAGGTGTCACTGTCAGCCACCCATGTGGACAATCTGTTGTTGTCTGGCATCATTATCATCCAGGATTGAATTTATATGTAACTGATAAGCAATCATTTTCTTACACTTATTCACACAGAAGTACTTAACAGTAAAAAATGTGACATACCATTAACACAGCAAAAAATTTTGTTGAGGATAAATAAGCAGCACAGAAGCATCACCAGAATACCTGTATCAGCTGCTAAACAATAGCAACAACAAACAACAGCAAGCTTTCAGTCTCTACCTATAATGCTATGTTTTAATGAAAAGGTTAAACTGTATACTGTAAAAAAAAAATTTTTTTTAGGTGAGAAGAAACATCAGAAAACAGTTGAGGGAAATGGATCCTCTAGGGATGAGGAGACATTCTGCTGCATGGCTTTTAAAATATTTCCTCTAGAGTCACTGGCCTCATTAGCAATAGTTTTTGTCTTAGAAGTTTCTTTTGATTTTATAAACTGACATGATTTCTTGTTTTGTTATGAATGCATATTGTTTTAGACCTTCAATAAGCCCATCACATGTTTTCACCATGTTGTCTAGGCATTTTTTTTCCTGCAGTGTTAACATCATCTTTTTCCCCCCTAGCCAAACCAAGAAGGAGAATGATGCCATTCTCGTTATCATTATTATCACTGTCACCTTGATTCAGAACCACTTCAGTTATTTTACCATTGGTCAATGAACGAACAATTGGAGCTTCATTATTGATGTTAAAAACTTCCTTGATATTCACTTCTTTCAAGCTCACGGATGAACTCTGAAGGTGCATACTTTTTGCATTTGTAGAGATCAGATATCATTTTTTTCCACATGACATGCCAAAGGAATTCTTTAAAGTCGCCACCTTATTTATCATTATCACTGAACATAGTTGAAGGCCAGAGGTTGCACAACTGTATCTTTAGTCCCTGCGTTCCCAGTGTTGGCAACAGCATACATGGCTGTCCAAGAAAGTGTTTTTATATTTAGTTTTCATTGATTTAAGGATAACCTGGTCACATAGCTTAATTAACAAAGTCACATTTAGGGGAAAGTACGTGGCATAAACATTATTTTGGATGAGAAATTCAGCTGGAGGATGAGCACAACAGTTGTCAAGGAATAACAAAATCTTACAATTATCATCCAGTTCAGCTTCCCTGCAATGAGCCTAAGTTGCTGATACAGAATGTCTGATACAAACCAGAAAAGATGTCCCTGGTGGTCCAATCCTTTTGGTTAGCATTAATAAAGAATGGTAAGAAATTCACTCTTTGAAGCAGCAAGGATGCAAGCTTTTACCTATCATAGCAAATCTACACTTACGTGTGCCTGCTGCATTAGCATATCTCAGCACTGTTACTTTGTCCTTGGCATCCTTACTTCCTGTACGGGTGTCTCATCAGATAATCAGTGTCTTTCTGGAGCAATAACGCCCAAACAGTGTTTCACCAGCACTATGGACGTGTTCTGGTTGATGTCAGATTTCAACAGTAATGACTTCAGCAAACTTGTCAATGAATTTATTTCCACTGCTTTCTGATCAGCACATGTTTTACCACCACAAATCTTTAAAAGTTTAATGCCATGTCTGTCTTCTCTTAAATTTCTGTAGCCAGCCTGAATTTTCAGTTCAGCATGACAGACCTTTGCTTGTTTCATGATCAGCATATCATTAAGTGACGTGAAGGCAGATCTAGTCTTTAAATACGTGATGGAGATTTTCGTTTTTTGCTTTATGCAGTGTTTTAAAAAAATTTTTCATTAAGTTCTGTTTATCACTTTCAGCATAGAACTTCAACAGTTTATCTTTCTGTTTCTTCAGGTCATATATAATGGTCATTCCAACATCATATTCTTTTTAAGACTCAGTGTCTATAACAATCAACAAGACTCTTCTTTAAGATGTTTCATGCCTAAACACTGTCCAGTTTCTCTAACAGCTTGACTTTCTGTAATTAGATAAATATAAGTACTTCCTCTTTTTCTTATCACTGTCACCCACAGGGGCATCTGCAGGCTTTTTTGACACTTTCAACAATATCTTTATACTACAGAACAAAGAATAAGCAAAAACACAGTGAATAATGAACATTAATGGGGCATCGTGGGAAATCTGCTGTTGGCATGTCCAGTCTGCACACATACCATTTTGTTATTTTTTGTGGACACATGTGCATGGTGGAATCTGAGCATGTTCCAAAAAAATAAATCCCAGCTGAAGAAAGTGGGAGGGTCTTTTTTCTCTTGGGGATGCTGAACAAACTGTGTATTGTGTACCTGTGTTTGACTGCGACCTGTCACATGAGGTCAGTTCATTTGTGGTGTCATGTTGGCACTCAAATTTTCAGATTAGGGATGCTCAATCTCTCTGTGTATGTATCTCACTACAGAGAACGACCTCTTAGACTGAACCAAGTAACTTTTCCAGTAATGCTTCAGTCTAAGAGCAGACATATTGTGGCAGTAGACTGCTTAACTCAAGATCAACAAAACTAGAATTAACTAGTTACCTCAGACTAAATGAATACACTGATTTAATAATTTTTTTTGACTTTTTAAAAACTTTAATGATGCAAAACACAAATGCTGACTTCACACATATTTACATATAACTTTTCCTTTCACATTTACAACTCAGCACATGGTGAATCCAGAGGAACTACTAATAATCAGTTTATGGAACATACTGCGTTAGTATTTCAAAAGTTTATTCCAACTCATTTCTTCTTTTACACTCTAAAATATCTTCATTATGTTGTTTGATGAGATAGAACCACAAGAAGCTGGAGGTGCCCAGGGCCAACCCAACCTTCAACCAGCTGGGTTTGTCGTTTGACGAAACCTGCTCATAGAACTTTGACCACACTTAAGTGGTGCTTGGGAGCCTGGTGGCGGGGGGGGCGGGCAGCAACTGGGAGAAGGGTTACAGCAGCATGGGCAGCGCCATCTTGCTGGGTTGGGATTGGGCTTGGTCTCTATTTAATAATGTTAATGGTCTGTTTTTCATGGAATTTTTTTGAAACCTCATTTCTTCTTAATGTATTGTTAACTTTCAATTTAAAGGGTTTTTTTGTTTGTTTAAAGACAGGGTCTCACTCTGTCATCAGGCTGGAGCGCAGTACAGTCATGGCTCACTGCAGCCTCGACCTCCTGGGCTCAAGCAATCCTCCTACCTCATTCTCTGAAGTTGCTGGGACTACACATATGTGCCACCATGCCTGCCTAATTTTTCTGTTTTTTTGTAGAGACAAATTTTCAGTTCATCATGGTAGACATCTGCTTGCTTCATGATCAACATATCATTAAGTGACATATATTGGTAGCTTTGTTGTCCTGTCTGGTCTTGAACTTCTGGCATCAAGTGATCCTCCTGGCTCAGCCTCCCTAAGTGCTGAGATTACAGGCGTGAGCCATCAATCCTGGCTTAAATTTAACAAGTTAAAATCAGAATGAAATCCTCTTTAAATGGTTACTTTAAATGGTTCTGACTGCATCCTCAGAACTGAACAGAACTGAACTGAACCTCAGGTCAACTATTGGTTGGCCTTATTCTACAAGACAATGATAAAAATGGTTAATTATTATGTAGTACACATTAAATTTATTTTTTAATGAGCAGGTAGTTATGTACATAGATTCAATAAGAATATGTACTCCTCTTTAACAGACAAATCTGACCTCCTTCTTACAGAAGAATCTTTGTAACTATGACCACACCAAAAGTTTCATTTAATTAGGTATGATAATCCTACTGTTAAGGAACAAAGACTACATTTTACATTTCACATGTAGAACTTACGTCTATAAGGTCTCCCAGGAAAATGTGCTTGGTACTTGCTTTATGGCTTAGAAAATTCCAGCCTTAAAGATTGTAAAAACTGACTTCCTAGCAAATCAGGTACATTAATAAACATAGGATCTCAGAGAAAGAGGATATCTTACAGCTAAAAGCATTGCAAGCAAACTTGGCATAGGCAAATTATATGGTTCTTGGTTCCTCACCTAAATAGAACTAAAAGAGAGAATAAAATATTTCTTACACATAAATTTTAATCCTAGAGTCTTTACAAAAATCCTTCATGAACAGAGATCTCTGAATCCTGAATTTCATACAGCTTTAATTTTGTTAACCATATAAAAGGAGGTTCTTTATGTATTAGTATCTTCTGTTAGCGATGCAGATTAACTTGCCAAATAAAACAAAATATCAAACAATACTAAATCACTACCTCATTAAGCAGGTTATATGATTGAAACTGTTCTTAATGGAGGGAACTTGACCACAAAGAGACTGTGCAAGAATGTCTTGCTTACAGTATCACTAAGCACTTTACATACCACAGTAAAAGAAAGAGAAAACAAACAGAAAAAAATGAACACCAAATAAACACATAAAAAAACCACACTGTACTCTGAGATGTCACAAAAATAACTTGGGTCACACTAATTGGTTCTGTTCTCCCAAATAATAAAATCTTGACTGTTTCTCACAAACCTGGACTCCCTAACAGAACATTTTTATCTCTAATCTTTGTTATGCTGATGTCTGAAGATAGTTATGACCTTTGTGAATTTGATAATTTTCTGTAAACTTGACTACTTTGGTAATTCTGTGGGTTTTAAAAATCCTTTAAATACCTGTTATGTTTTGTTTTGTATTTGGTAACTTTCTTGTATTCTTGGCAAGAAAAATTTTCTAAATGCTTCCATTTTTGAGTCTTCTTTGACAATAGTTATTGGCACAGATATGAATAATAAATATTCTTTGGAAGAATGAACAAATGAAGAGCTGAACTTGGAGTTCAATTTAGAGTATGTCCCAGAAGTGTCAAGTCCAAAAAGGGTATTTGGAAAAGCTTCAATCTCAACAACCCAGAGTAAACATTTCCTTATGCAATATAATGGGCAGATTTTTTCAAATAACCTTAAAAATGTTTTTGTCCTGGTTTAGCTTGGTGTCAAACTCCTTTTACAAATATCGAGATAAGTAAGAATAGTACAGTTCTTTATCTCTTCACTTACGCTCTTATGTGTTAATAATCAAACTGAGTGATGAGTAAGATGCACATGAAACTGGGGATTGATGTTTATCTTCTGAAAAGTCATTATTCACATTGCCAACCTATTCAAAACCAGGTTGTTTCTCTGAGAACATATGTATTTTTTAATTCTTTAAAAGTATAAAAATAAACACTACTTACTGGATCAAAGACCAACATCCTGCAAAGGAGATGAACAGCTTCGTGAGTAGCCTGGCTAGACAGGGTATAGAGTACAGGAAGAGATGGCTGTGAAAAAATTAAAAATTCAAATATTTAAGTAAGCCTTTGTGTAAATAGACATGGAATACAACCAATTTATGACAAGGTGAGTACTCAGCTCCAAAGACAATGTGTATACATAAGTCTAAATTAAAGGGGAACAAGTTTCCCTCTCATTAACCCGTCTTCAAAAGCAACAATTGTCACTTACTTTGAGTAGTGTATTTTATATTGCAAGATTACCAACTGTAGGTTAAAGCGCTAAAAAGCCTATGAAAAATAAAAACTAATCTTATAAATATGGTGCTCCTGTTAGCCTTATGTCTTTTGATTAATAGAAAAAAAGACATACAAATTTATTTAACGTATATAGATAGGAGACTTCAGAATGAAAACCCAAGCCCCCAATGAAGTATAGAAGCTTATAGATCATCTTGAGATTATAAAAAGAATGGGCTCAGAGCATAGCCAAAAATAGGTTTTAGCCAACCTTATATCTTTTTTTTGAGTTGGAGTCTCACTCAGTCGCCCAGACTGGAGTGCAGTGGCCGCTCCCGGTCACCACAGCCTCGACCTGCTGGGCTCCGGTGAGCCTTCCGCCTCAGCCTTCCAAGTAGCTGGAACTACAGGCGCGCGCTACCACGCCCGGCTAATTTTTTGATTTATTGTAGAGATGAGGTCTCGCTTGCCCCGGCGAGTCTCGAACCCGCGGGCTCAGGCAATCCACTCACCTCAGCCTCCCAAAGGCGCGGGATTACAGGCTGAGCCACCAAGCCCGG
>CAUYQG010063077.1:0-27176 GCA_963574415.1 Tarsius wallacei
GTGGGGTCATACATGCTGAAAAGAAAAAAACAAACAACCCCATTACAAAGTGGACAAAAGATATGAACAGACATTTCACAAAAGAAGACATACGAGCGGCCAACAGACACATGAAGAAATGTTCAACCTCACTAATCATCAAGGAGATGCAAATTAAAACTACACTGAGATACCACCTAACTCTAGTCAGAATGGCCATTATCAATAACTCAAAAAATAACAGATGCTGGAGAGGATGTGGTGAAAAGGGAACACTTCTACAGTGTTGGTGGGAGTGTAAACTAGTGCAACCTCTGTGGAAAGCAGTGTGGTGATTCCTAAAAGCTCTAAATATCGACCTCCCATATGACCCCGCAATCTTCCTACTGGGAATTAATTACCTTTCTTACAAACATTCTTCAGATGCACCCTTATTCTGAGAAATCCTGCCACAAACCTGGTCTTCCTCAGCTGTTTGTTCTTTATTGTCCAATACCAAATATCTTCCAAAGAAATCTGTTCTGCACATTCAGTTCCTAGTGACCAGTGGAGTTCTGGATTTTGTAATGCTCCTTGTGGCGGCATGGTCAAGGAAAAGGACACAAAACTGTGAGACAGGCCAGGTTTGGTGACTCAGCTTGTCATCCCAGCACTTTGGGAGGCCGAGGCGAGTGAATGGCCTGAGCCAGTGGGTTCAAGACCAGCCAGGCAGCATGGCAAGACTTCGTCTCTACCATAAATCAAAAATGAGCCGGGCATGGTAGCACACGCCTGTAGTTCTGGCTCTTTGGAAGGATTGCCGGAGTTTAACAGGTCAACGCTGGGGTGGCCATGAGTGTGACCCTGCACTTCCGCCTGGGTGACAGAGTGAGACTCTGACTCAAAAATATCAAAAAAACTGTAAGACAGCACTAGGTTGTAAGTAGATATTTAATTTAAAAAGGAAACCATGTACTTTACAAGTTTTCAAAAACTGAAAAATAGCAAACATCCCATAATGGAAAAATCATAATATTTTTATAACTGCCTGGCCCACCTCTATAATACTATCTTACTAATTTTTGATTGCATAATGTTTGATCACATCTTTTTATGAAAGTAATTTTTATAGTTTTATTTTCCATAAAGAGACTATCTATAAAGATAAATCTGTCTTCTTATTGCATTGTTGGTCAAACTTTGTCATTTTTATCATTAATAGGCGAGAAAAATTTCTTTCAGTTTTACGATTCTTAAGACTAATGTCCTGTAAATTTTTAAGGATTGCCAAACTTGAGAAAGCCCCTATCAAGTTTCTGTCATATAAGCATATGAGCTATAAAATATCAGGGAATTTCTAATTTTCTTCTGCAAGAAAAGAATCTTAAATTATCTTTCAATTGACCACGCATTTTAATGTTTATTAGCGATAACTATTGCGGTCGCATATTATGAGTTTTACATCATTTTCTTTGACAACAGTGGATTGTGTCAAGTCAGCAATAACCTTAAATCCTTCTGGTATATGTTCATTTGATTCACCCTCTCTTCATTTAATTAGATCAAGAAGCCCAAGGGATTTCATTTTTTACTTGCATTCAAAATTTACCTTTTCATATTGATAAGTTATAGCATTTGTTATCATCTGAAAGCTTTTTTTTACAATTCGCTTCTCAAACTGAAAATAATTTCTGGTGGTTTAAATGCCCATCTTTACCACTTTTGTTTCATATTCCATTCATGTTCATCTTCATTTTCTCTCATTTATTTAAGAAATAAACTTAAACACAATTAAAAAGTCTAATTCACAAATGTCCTAACCAAAATCCTATAAGTTTTCACCTGTTGTGCTGAAACATTTCCAAAATACAGTCAAAAGTTGAGCTTTATCAACTTTTAAAATAACTTTTTGCACCTTTTTTCTCTTTTTGGGTTCTCTTCTGAGTCTTTGAATTTTTTTTTTTAATTCCATTGCACTCAGCTTGAAAGTCTTGAACAGAACAGGTTGTTGTTAGATTAGATATCCAAGTCACCATGTGAGTTGAAACTATGTCATCGATGGGTCAAACCACAAAGTATATAGCTATGACAAGGTACCCGCGCAGGAGAAAAAATTTTCAGAACATATGGGGCGACTTTGTCTCCACCAGGATTAAGGAAATGAGCCGTGTACCTCCCAGAGCCTGGGGACATATTAATGTCTTTGGACTGCATGTCACCTTTTGGTCTTCATTACTCTCGACAGTTGTCTTGTCACGGGACGACCAGGAAAGTCACAACGGGTTACTGTAGTCCAGAGCCCATTCCCTTCTGTTGGATAAAGTGACAGATAGTTGGTTTTCAACTGGTCAAAAAATTCTATGACTTTTTTAAAATGCATGTATCACTTGGTATAAAAACTGTAATAGTGGTGTGATATTTGGTGTCTGCTTTATTTATTTTGTTTACTTTATTTGGTACACATTTTCTCATTATACCAATTATTCTTTGAAAATGTTTTGGATATAATATGTCATTTTGGGGGGATATTTTTCCAAGTTGTCAATTTTTTAAAATCACATGAGCAATTAATTTGTGGACATGCATAACCTTTCCTTTCTTTGAAGAAAGCCACTTTTCATCACATCCTCTGAGGAACAAACGTCTTTCAATCAAATTTTTAATAATCATAACTACTCAGTTTAAGCTCATTTAATAATGTTTGTTCTTGTCTATCTTTTAAGACATTGTTCCAGGGTACTTTTATTTAATTTATGCTTAATTCAAAGTAAACATAACCTTCTTGTATTCTTGGGAGTGGAGTTTCATGACTTTTGAGATTTATTTCAGTAGAGTTATCCAGTCTGAAAACCATATGATTTAACTGATATGCATCTCGTTGAAGATTGTTCACAAACAAAACATGCATCTTTAGTTTTGGCATACATGAGCTAGGATCTATTAACCATTTGACTTTCCTTTTATTTTCAAAATACCCACCGAATGGCTTCTCGTGTGTCCCTTTTGTGTTCTGCTTGGGTCACTCAAAATTCTTTTGGGAACACCGTCTTGAAAAAAATAAATTGACTTTTATTAAATAATGTTGCATGCCATTGTTGCTCAATATAACAAGCCAAAGCAAAAAATTGTAAGACATTGAAATGAATGAACTCATCAAAACAGAGTTGATTTGACCTTTGGATAAGCTTGGTTGACCATGCGCACTGTATTATTCTTGCTTCCTTCTTACCACTGTTGTGTTGTTTCCTGCTTCAGCGTGTCAGATTCTCAAAATCTTTACTATATCTTCGGTTGAGTTATTTTTTGCGTGAATTAAGAAAGGTGGGTTTGTTAAAGAGAAAATACATTGTGAAGAGCACAAGAGGTGGGACAGCAGCAAGGGTGTCTGCTGTCTGTGAATTTTAATTATTTATATTTTTTCACTATTATTACGTATCTTTTCTTGTCATGATTCTACCATCAGTGTATTTAGTTTTGATATTCTGAAGCTTGTGCTAGTTTCTTTCTGTTTGCTTTTTTGCCTTCTACTAAATATTTCTTTCTCACCATATTTAAATTTTAGAATGATCATTGTTCTGAAACAATTATACAAAATAAACCTGAAATTAAGGTATCCATAACAATTTAAATGCATGCTTAAATTGCTGCTGCCTGGCATTCTGCTACATAACCACATAACCAACCTATTTGTCTGCCCTCCACACCAGTGACTAGATGAGTATTCCACTGTTTCTCAGTTATATGCCTCATCTTTTCATATATCTTTCCTATGACAACTACCAAGGGACAGTTGTAGTAACCATAGCTCAAGAAAGGCAAAGTAACCACAGGTTTAGATCATTTAGGGTTGAGGATGTAGGTCATCCATCAGAAAAGCAAGCCAGCTCAACTAAAGTTTTGGGCAAAGAATAGAAGAAGAGGAATATGAATAGCAATGATGTCCTTGAGACCAGCTTCAGTCGCAAAGACCACAGTTGGCTTCACTAATCATCTGGTTTTTTGTTTTTATTTTTGTTTTTGTTTTGAGACAGGGTTTTGCTATATTGCCCATGCTGGTTTTGAACTCCTGGGCTCAAACAATCCTCCTGCCTCAGCCTCCCCAGTAGCTGGGATTACAGTGTGTATCATCACGTCCAACTCCTAATCACCTTGACTCAAGAGTTTTAGATGCTGGCAGATGGCCATTGCCCTGAAGAAGATGATACATGGTTTAAAATTGTAGCTCACCTTATGGGAACAAACAAAGGCATCTTGTTCTCTCAAAAATGGAGGCCCTATATCATAATGCAGGAACTGAACATCATGGAAGAATTCATGTAGATCTGAACCAGATACAATTTATGTACAACCTCAGATAAGTCCAGGCTCCAGGAACTCAGCTACCGGCTCAGTTAGGTTTCTTACCCATTCAATAAGCTCTGTTACCAAAAATGAGCAAATAATATGGAATGTTTAATTAGTTAAACAAATGTCTGTTTGAAAGACATTTATCACACATCTTTCACATGATACAACAATTTTCAAAGAATCAGAACATAAGAAAATGACTTAACTCTGATACTATAACCCACACAATTTAATCATTGTTTATTATTCTGAAAATATCTGGAGATATTGTATTGGCCACAGCAGTCATCACTATGAATATCAGCTATCAAAGTCTTCTCAAAATATAGATGTGACAATTAATAGCAACTTAAAGAGACTGAATGCTAGATGCCAAAAATTTTCATGAATAAGCTTTTTCTTTTTTGTTTTAAGAGAGCACAGTAAGAAAGTCTATGACATATTCCCTCAAAATGAAGCTGATTCCTTCCCCAGGAGCAAAGAATATTCTCAAACAAGATGGCCCCCTGGGGTCTAATGCCACAGAAGAAAGTACTCCAATACACACAAAACATAACAGATCTGTTTCCATGCCAGTTATTTGCTACCAGGTAAGTACAAACTCAATATCACTTTTCCAGTTTCCTGCTATTGCTAAAAGAACATTTATCTTTTGTGTCTTTGCCAGATTTAGCTATAAGCTTCCTGTGTGGCGACTTTCCAGTTCTGTTAAACTCACATAGTAGAATTACATTTCCTCCTGTAAAATTTAACCTGGAATTCAGAAGGAGCATAACAATTACTCTCTATGATTCCTTCACCACCATTTTTCCATTCCTTCACTTAAAACTATCCTTCAAAACTGAAAGTTAAAAGAAAATTACTTTTTAGCTTCAGTCTACGGAAAACATTTCATTAGCCGGTAACCATAGCGCTTCTTCCTGGCTTAAAGAGAATGGCCTTTTCGGGGCAACCCCCTCGGGTCCCCTCCCACTGTGGGAGCTTTTCTGTCCTCTCAACAAATCCTGCTTTCTCACTTAAAAAAAGAGAGAGCAAGAGAATGGCCTTTTCAAAACCAGGATAAATTGGAAGCTTTCTCGCTAGCTTTTGCCCACCATGGCCATCAATATCTGATACTTATTTTAATCAGGAGCCATTGGCAACATTCTCCCAGCCTGGCCTTGTGATCTTCGCAGTCCCATAACTCGACTTCCCATGGCTTTTACCTAGCAAGAAGTCCATGGCCCACCATTTGGCGGAAATCCCTCCGTTCCAAATTAACCACAAGGCTCCCCCCAGGGTCAAGTAAGCCCAGACCCTTGAGCAGGAAGAAATGCCCAGCAAACGGAGAGTCTAGAGCTGCCATCAAGACAACGGTACTGATAAGTCCCTCCACTCTGAGTATCCGCCATTTAAAGGAATACAAACATCACAATAAAGAGTTGACTTGGAAGGGGTTGTCCAGAGCAGAATTTTAGAACAATTGTCTTTTTAGGGGGAGGGAGGGCTAGTAGGGGGAGTTGTTTGTTTGTTTTGGGGGACCCAAACCTCCCTTGTGGAGCCCTTTCAGAAAGGCCATATCACCTCATGGAAGGCCATCAATGCGCCCGCTTTTCCTACCGTCTCCATCATCATCATCATCATAGGAAAGGACTCTTCATTCTCATTTAAAACTTAAGACAAATGTACCACTCTTACCTTTCTTACACTTTCTTCTTCAAATGAAATACATCTCCATATAAAATAAAACGTTGCAGTCCTGTTAACGGAATAATGGATGCCCAGAAGTAAGTTAGGGGGATGTAGTGGTGATGTGTTGCTCGTCTCTGCCCCTGGATGCACGTGCGGTGGGCTGGCCTGGCATACTCATGTTGGCTCCCTAGATCGGGCGTCTTGAGCTTGGCGTCTCGAGGTCTGACAGTGTTTGGTTTCCATCCAGCACGGAGAGACAGGCCCCGAAGTGGACATGCTCCCCTTCTACCTGATACCTACAGGGTTTCTCCAGCTCCCGCACTTTGGTGTCCTCCAATTCTGAGTCCACAGTTGTCCTCTAAGTTTTCTTTTTGACTGTGTGCCAGAGACAGTTTCTACTGCAACTAAAGGGGTTAAACAGAGAGGGAGGAGATTCAGATGCAGAATAGTCCTGACCAGTTGCCCAAAATCACTCCACGTGGGCAACTGCTGTGCCCTCTTTGCCACAGGAGGCTTCTATTTCACATTTTGGAGAAACCACAAGCGTGGCCCATGTGCTTCTGTTCTCCCTGACTCATAGCCTGGATCCTCCTCGGTGTTAATTTACTTCCAGCCTCCGACCTCCGCAAGATCGAAACTGAGCTTCGTGAAACTAATTCGAACTTTGTGCTTCCCTTTTCATTGAATTGAGAATTCGTTCATCAAGAAAATCACCGACGATCCACGATTACATCCCACATGTCAGTCAGCAACATTAATAAGATATTTTAAGAGGAACAGTGATGAGAAGAAGCCAGACAGAAATCGCAACTGTCGTGTTAAAAAAAAAAAAACTGTGTCTGTTTGCTTTAAGCAAAAGAAAGTTTAAGAATGCATGATGATTACCTTTAACTATGTAAAAAGCCATCCTTCAGAAGGATCAAAACTCACAGTAAAAGATAAATGTTACAGGGTGTCTTTCGGCTACAACTTTCTTAAATGAGAACAGGCCACAGGGCGCGGCAGGTGTTCCACCTCTGGAAATGCTTAAGAAGAGGCATCCATGACATCTGGAAGGGAAGCTAGAGAATTCCGCTCCCCTATCCTATGTTTCTGTGTACCTCAAACTAGCATTTCAGTTACTCTGCTTCACACTCACAAAATCGTACTGCCTAATAGCTATTACAGCTGAAATCTATCTTACGCAGGATAACCAGTTACAAAAAGCAACCGAAGGACTTCTGAAACCCAGCCCCAACTGGTGTGCCCTTGCCCCTTGATTTCCCTTCCAGGACTGCCCTGCTTGGATTCTTGCCTTGCATGTTAAATGTAATTTACCTTTCATGTGTGATTTATAAAATAGGTTGCCATTTTCCAGCAGTGAAAAAAAAGCCATCAAGGACAAACCAGTAGCAGATGCACTCACTTATATCTTGGGTTAGCAAGCTCCAAATGGTCTCATCTCAGAGAAACAGGGACAGTTTACTGGCTATCGTCCTCATATGAATCCAAGCCAAGTTTTTTCTACCATCACTTCCATCATGGATGATTTTATTTCTGCACTTACAATGTTTAAGAACAATGGTAGGCACGTGATTCATGTCCATTTTGGGCTTCCAGCTCGGTGGCTAATAAAGTCAAAAATGCAACTTTATACATTCTACGGGCAGGACAAGAACAGTAAGAAATTGTTTTTATAACAAGATCTTAACTTGGCACAGTGTTATATTTGTCTAGCCATACCTTGAAAGGCCTTGGCGATGTGATCTATGTACCGAACCAATACTTAATCTAGGGAACATGCTACTCCAGCAAAAGAGACACGGATTGGACACAGTAAGCAACCTCAGTTAACGGTAAGTCAGCCCTAAACTAACCATTCTCTTTCCTGGCCTGGTTTCACCCATTGTGACATTTTCATAATAAAAATAACTCTCAAAATTTGGCTCACCACTAAGAAAGCAATCTTAACATTATGCCTACATATATCATCAAGGATATTTCTTATAGGCATGGATCGCCAAACTTTACAAAGAAATCCATGGAAATAAGCCCATTACTAACATGCAGGACAAATCTGCCTCCATGTTGCCTCCACGAAGGGTCATATCCACAAATGATTTGGGGAATTTAACTCATTAACTTAAGTAATTAGAAATTAATTGACCTGGGGAGACGAAGGTAACCAAAGAATGCCATGTCACCCTAACTTACGTCAAGGCACTTCAGAATCAATATTCAATATTCCAGCATGAGACCAACCAGCAATTTAACAATTATTTAGATATTAGACACACATACCAACATGCAGATGTCAATCCTTTTTTATTTTTTGTCTTTATGCAGCATTCTTATTTAAGTTACCTGCTCGCTTGAAAATATACATACCTTTCAAGCAATTATTTTCTTTTGTATATTTTTTTTTTATTTTAAAGATGAGGGGTACAATTCAGGATTAGGTATACAAGTGGACATGGCACAGATGAAGTTTGGGCCTCCCTCTGGTCCCCACATTGCCTGGTTTAAGATCAGATACCCTTATTGATGTTGCTGTGTTTCCCCCAAACAACTATTTTCAAAGATTTGATGAAGAATTGAATGACAGAGTATTTTAGCTCACTAAATTGTTCACTGCCTTTAAAAATTGACCAATTCTGCACAGACAAGAAGAAAAAAGTAATTAAGTTTCTACTGCATTAGAAATAAATGATACCAACTTCTTTTCCTCTTCCCGATTTAAAACTCACAGCTCATACTGTCTTGAAAGAGACAGAATGTGCAGAAGAGACTGAGATCTCACTAAAACTACTGGATGACCAAGCAGGTGCCTTGCAGCCTGCTCTAAATGGAAAATAAGCAGCTAGGAACATCATGTCAGCGATCCCTGTCGGACTGTCTCTGGCGTGCCATGTTCGTTGTTCAGTTCTGAAACACCATCCAGGACTTACGAAGAACATCAAAACAGGAATTTATTCACAGGTAAGTGGTCAGGTGGAAAGTCACTTGAAACTGCCCAGAGGAACGTTTTGAAGGAAGTATTGTGACTTTTTAGTTTGGGAAGAGCCATGATGAATATTGTCGGTTCTGAGGGCTTTTCATGGGTAAGAAGGTTTCGAGATTTTAGTATGTCAAAGAAGTTACAGAGATAAAAATATACCCCAATAAGCAGAAAACATATTAAAATTCAAAGATAAAACTGTCTACCACTGAGACTATTAAACTAGCTTTCTTTGAAACTATTCTGTAAATGGCAGATAATTACTTGGCAGAGATGTTAATAAAGGGATCTGAGCAACTGGTTGATGGATCCCTGAGCTAGAGGGTTTCATGGCACTTTTTCAATATTAAAATTATAAATTCTAAAATGCTATATATATATATATATATTTTTTTTTAAGTTGGAGTCTCACTCCATCACCCAGGCTGGAGGACAGTGGCACACTCATGGCCACCCCAGCGCTGACCTACTGGGCTCCAGCGATGCTTCCGCCTCAGCCTTCCAAGTAGCTGGAACTACAGGCACGCACTACCACACCCAGCTAATTTTTTTTTTATTTTATTGTAGAGACGAGGTCTCACCTTATTGCCTAGGCTAGTCTCAAACCCACAGGCTCAGACAATCCTCTTGCCTCTGCCTCCCCCAGTTCTGGAATGACAGGCGTGAGCCGCCACGCCCGGCCTAAAATGCTGTGTTCTAAATGGTTTCACAATCTTCCTGAAAGAGGATACTCACTGCCCCTGTAGAGACTCTGTTCTAAAGATGGTGGGAAATAGGACTTGAAGAGAGTCAGAAGTCATGGAAGATGGAAAGGTGAAGGGTGGAAGATCTCAGAAAGATCAACAGAGAGAGAGAAAGAGAGAAACAAAATAAATTCAATTCCGAGACTAAACTAGAATTAACAAAAGCTTTGAATGAAAGCATAAAGAATTGACAGTCTAAATCTATCACTGTAAATGTTTTGTTTATAAAACACAAATGTGTGGTTGGCAAACTCAAGACCGAATTAAGGTAGACATGACTAGACAAATAACACAGGATAGAGTTACCAAAGCAGACCAAGAGCTTTTCCAAGTTTCATATCAAATGAGCCCTGGAAAATTTCTGTATTGTTTGACGTTTTCACAATTAAAATAAATATCAGAATAAATACAACAAGACAATTTTCATTGAAGAAACATGTGGCCGTTTTAAGACATTCCTCCAAGTTCCCCGATGCTCCTCCCATCCAGAGGGGAGTCCGATGTCCCCTCCCTCAAATCTGTGCTCTGTGGCTGACTGACCAATAGAATATCTCAGAGGTAAAGTGATGCCAGGTTTTTAACAAAATTGGCAGCTCCTACATCCTGACTCTTGGGATGCTGTCACGGAAGCCCGCCGCCACCTTATAAGGAAGGGAAGCTCTTTACGGAGAGGCGCCCGTGGAAAGGGACCACGGTGTTCGGCCTTGGGCCCCCGCTGAGCTTCCTGCCAACAGTCAGAGCCAACTTGCAGCCACCAAGTGAGTCATCTGGGAAGGGCTTCTCCTTTCCCTTGTCAAGACACCCAGCTGGTACTTTGTGGCGCAAACGTGAGTCTTCCCCACTGAGCCCTGCAGATCTGAGGGCTAAATAGGTTAGAGTTGTTTTCAAGCCACTAAGTTTTGGGGTGGGTTATTATGCAACAATAGGAAACCAGAATCGAAACCCAAACTGACACTGGCCCACGTGCATCTTTGCAATTTTCTCTTCCTTAGTATGCATTGCTCCTTATTGCTTAGAGCAGGTGTCCACAACCCCCAGGTCACTGACCGGTACCGGTTGATGGCCTGTTAGGTATGGGGCCACGCAGCAGGAGGTGAGTGGCAGGCAAGCAACAGGAGCTTCTGCGTTTACAGTCACTCCCCATTGCTCACATTACTGCCTGAGCTCTGCCTTCTGTGATGTCAGCGCTGGCGTTAGATTCTCATAGGAGCGCAAACCCTACAGTAAAGCAGCATGTGAGAAAACTGGGTTATACGCTCCTTGTGAGAAGCTAATGTCTGATGTTTCCCCCCTACCCCCCGTCAAGGGAAAATAAGACTTCCACAAAATCGATCCCTGATGCCAAAACAGTTGAGAACCGCTGGCTTAGAGCACCGATTTTCCAACTGTAATTTTGTCTGTGAGACCTCTTTTCTGGGATTTTAATCACACAGAGTGTACTACGAGGCCTATTTTCCAATAGATCTAAATGTATTTGTTAACACTTTGAGTTGAGAATTTTATAGCATTCTTTGAGATCATTACAGATCTTGGAGAATTCATCACAAAAGGGACATGGGAATCATCATATCTAGGAGCTAGGGAGGCCATGGGGCAGAGAATATAAATATCTACCCATAGCAAAATCATCCAGAGCTCTTCTTGCTCTACATCAAACAATATTTGAACTACAAAAGATTACGTGCATCATTTAGTCCAGTCCACGCCATTTAAGTATACATATCACCTGTATACACACGTTTACTGCAGCACTATTCACCATAGCAAAAGCATGGACCCAACCGTGCTGCCCATCGAAACTGGACTGGATGAAAAAAAATGTGGTACATATACACAATGGAATATTATGCAGCCATAAACAAGCACAAGCATATGGACTTCACAGCAACTTGGATGGATTCAGAGTCTATCATGCGCAGTGATCTATCACAGAAACAGAAAACTGAGTTCCACATGTTCTCACTCATAAGCGGACCTTGAACAATTATCATAATACTATAAGAAAGGGATCTGGCAGCAGTGGGAAACTGCCAGGGGAGGGGGGAGCACACCTCATCAATACGGGCACCTGCATAATGAACATTTGAATACTTCACCCTGAATTGTACCCCACACCTTTAATATAAAAAAGTTTAAAAAAGAATAAATAAATGTAGATATCAAACAATAAATGAGCCGCAGAGATGGGTCTCAAGTTGATTTATCATGACTCTTCTATAGGTGCGTTTTCACAAAACACAAATACCCTGGAAAACCAAACTAAATAAAAATCAATGTAGAGGCAAAATCTAGAAAAGTTTATTTGAAGCCACTATAACCGTCCTCAAGAATTTATACATTTCTTGGTTAATTGTTCTTAGCTGAGCACTATAAATCACATAGTATTTGCTCCACGGACATCTCTATGGCAAAGTACACATCATCTTAAATAATTAGAGAACTATGAAGGGGGTGGGCATGGGTGGTTGGTCCAGAGTATGGGAAGGGTCAGAATGGTGTTCGATGTGTCACGAGGGTCTTCAAGCCCATGTCGACTACGTTGAGGAGACCGTGCCGTTAAAGGCAAGAGACTGCGGTAGAAAGCTGGCCATCATAATGAGTACACACTTGCTGGAGCCATTAAACAGAGTATTCTTGAAAGTCTCGGTGACGCATTTAGATTTGCTCCAAAAAACAGGGTGTCACTGCAGCCTGTTAAAATGTGCAGCTGCTTCTGCTACCATCGATTTCATAAAAGTTTCACACTTCAGTACATCTAAGATGCAGCATGCTGCTCCCTCTTTCTGATTCTTTGACCCCAGAAACTTCTACTCACCCTTCAAGATTCAGGTAAAAAGATGCCTCCTCTGCAAAGGTTTCCTTAACTCCAGGTCCTGTATACCTTCCTAAAAATTAATTTTCACAATGCTTCCATAGCATTCAGCAGGTTATGCTACAATTCATGTGTTTACCACTCCCTTCTTACTCTCTGGTGTGTGAATTCTTTAAGGTCAAGTACCATTCTTACCCCTACCACCATGCCTGGCACATATCACACACGTAGTAAAGGCTTGCTGAATGAATTAATCGATAAATTAGAAGAGAAGTGTATTATTAATGCATGTAGAATTCGGGATTAATTTTTTCTTCTTTTCTGCTATGTTCAGAATCGCCAGAATGCATGCAACATGTAAGAGAAAATGAATCCAATAAAACTATCTTCAAGACACTCGAAATGCTAAATAATCATCCTTTTGCTCAAGGGAACTGTATTCAAGATCATTATGATCTTGGCAGTTGCCAAAAACTCCCATAAAACAAGCAATAAGATTTTGATATTATTATTTCTCCATAGGCATAAAATCCCCTGAACCTAAACACCAGATAAGGCATAAACCACAATTAGTCAAAGTATGGAAATTGACATCTTAGAATAATATCTGGGTAGAGTTAGTGAAAGTTCAATACATTTCATCAGGTCTTGTTGGTGTTAGCATCGTGCCCCATTGTCTCAATTTACTTTCATTCCAAAGCCAAATATGAGGAAGACAACTCAAGATTCCGTGGACTCCAAAAAAAAAACCCCATTCGACTTTAGACATAACAGTCCACAGGGACTCATTCAGGCTTCACAATCAGTGTTAAGTCAAGCAACAAAAGAAAAGAACCGTTTTATATAAAACTTAACCAGAACAAATGAAAAAAGTCAAGAAACGACCCACCTGTAATGTCTGGGATAGAATTTCAGCTCTGAAAACTTATGCAAATTTGCATATAAGTTTACAAGGATTTTCTTTAGTCAGTTTGTGTCTTATTTCAAATTCTGTAGATCTCATTCTAAGAAAAAACAAGGAAGAAAAAGTTCAAACCTGAAAGAAAATCTCCCCAGAACAGTGATCCTTTGGGTAGAAATCTAGCTATTAAACTATCATTCCCTTGCATGTGTATTTTGTGGTAAGTTTCCATAAAATGTGTGAGATAAAAATAACAGTTATCTCATAAACTGAATGTGGAAAATCTGATAAATAATTCATTCATCCAGTAATTATAATTAAATAAGTCATTACTGATAATATACCTTAGGCAAGAGGTATTAATTCAAATCTGATTTATGCTCTAACCTTTGGGAATAAGCAATTAATATTCAATGGGGTAAGTGCTATAATATGAGTAAGTGTTCAGGGAAAATGCACCAAAAAAGAGAGCACATAACTGTCCGGGAAAGTTTAGAAAGCACGAGTGGAAATAATATTTTGTTTTGAAGGCTTCAAAGTCATTCAAATATCTATGAAAAATTATATGTGCTCAAAAAATTAAGGTGCAAAAGAGAGGAACCTATTAAACAAACAGCAATAACTCAAGAGAGGATTCTATTAAACAAACAGTAATAGCTTGAGATTAGGGAGAGAAGTTGTTTGAAAGTAAGAAGAAACCTGACTGCTTCAGGGTTTGCACACTGCAGACAAATTTGAATTTGATCTTCCTGGCAACAAAAACCCATGAAGAGAGATTTGGGGGAAGAAATGACATTATAAGATTTATGACATAGAAAAATAACTCTGAAATTAGCATGAAGCATGGGTTGGAAAGAGTAAGCATAGGAGCAGGAGAGTCAGGGAGGCCAATGTAGATGAAAATGACCAAAATAAAATAAGGCAGAAGAGGGACACAAGGGACCAGACAGTAGAGTCTCAAGGTAGAATCAGCATAACTTGGTGACACAGGGGGTGAGACAGAAGTTTGCAATACCGCCGGGATTTTCACCTTAAGAACTACATGAATGGTGGTGACATAATAGGGAATTCAAGAAATGAAGTCAGTCTGGGGGAGAAGAGATAGCAAAGAGTGTAGGAGTTCGGCTCGTGTTGGTTTGATATCAACTCCGGGCATCTAGGAAATATGAGCCTGGAGCGCAGAGTCAGTGTCTTGACTGGCGTCACAACTGGGAGTGAGTGAAGGGATCAAAATGTAAATGAAATGATGTGCAGAGTGAGAAAGAAGCTGAGGAAAGCAGGAGAAGAGGCTGGAGAACAGGAGGAAGAAATGGACGTTCTACCAGGGGACAGGGAACGGCCAGGTTTTAACCAGGGTGGAAGTGTCTGCAGGGTGGTCTGGAGGGAGGCGTGGAGAAATCTAGGCAAGACTGGTCACAGTCCATTTATGGGGGGAGCCTGGGAATAATTTCATCCCAAAGAAAGAGGCACAGAAGTGTGGCTTGAGAATAATGAATTGGCGATTTTCAACAAGGGCACCAAGACAATCCAGTCTTCTCAACAGATTGACAGGAAGGTGTGGAGATAACACATCAGCCCAGATTAGTGGGTGCCCAGGGCTGGAAGTTGAGGGAAAATAAAAAGTGATAGGTAATGGGTGCAGGGTTCCATGTGGGTATGCTGGAATGTTCTAAGCTTGAGTGTGGTGACTGGTTACACAACTCTGAAAATACCAAAAATCACTGAATGGTATATTTAAATGGGTTGAATGCATAATATGTCAATCACATCTCAATAAAGATAAGTCTCCTGGGACAATTGAATATATACATACAAAAGAATAAAACTGAATCCCTTCCTCATGCCATATGCAAAAGAATAAAACTGAATCCCTTCCTCACGCCATATGCAAGAAATTAACTCAAATGAATGTTAGGCCTAAATTTAAGAGCAAAACTATAAATTACCACAAGAAAATACAGAAGCAAATACTTATGACTTTGGGGTAGGCAAAACCCTCTCACTCTTGACATAAAAAGCACAAGTAATAAAAGCAAAAGTAGATAAATCGGACTACATTAAAAATACAAAACTCGTATGCTTAAAGGATATCATCAAGAAAGTGAAAAGGCAGCACGGAGATGGGAGAAAATGTGTGTTAACTTTACATCTGATGGAAGACTTGTGTCTAAAATACACAAGTAGCACTCACAACTCAATAATAAAAGGCAAAATCCAACTGAGAATTGTGCACAGATTCTGAATACACATTTTCCCAAAGAAGACACAGAAATGGCAATAAACACATGGAAGTTACTCAACATCAGTAGCCATCAGGGAAATGCAAATCAAGACCACAATGAGATTACTTCATACTTCATTCTTCGATGGCTGTAAATAAAAAATCACAGACAATAACAGGTGTTGATGAACATGTGGAAAAGGCGAAATCCTTCTATATTGCTAGTAGAAATGTAAAATCGTGCAACCACTTTGTAAAACAGTCTGGCAATTCCTCACAATATTAAACATAAAATTACTCTATGACCAAGAAGGAATTTATAATATATATCTGTACACAAGTGTTTATAGCAACATTTTTCATAACAATACAAAAGAGAAAACCAAAATGTTCATCAGATTATGCATAGATAAATAAAATGTGCTATGTACACACAATGGAATGTTATTCAGTAATAAAAAGGAACAACGCCTTACAGACATTATTCTAAGTGGAAAAAAAGTCACAAAAGAACACATACATTGTATGATTCTATTTATATGAAATGTCCAAACTTGGCAAACATGTAGAGACAGAAAGCAGATTAGTGGGTGCCCAGGGTTGGAAGTTGGGGAGAAATAAAAAGTGATAGTTAATGGGTGCATGGTTCCATGCAGGTATGCTGGAATGTTCTAAGCTTGAGCGTGGTGACTGGTTACACAACTCTGAAAATACCAAAAATCACTGAATGGTATATTTAAATGGGTCAAATGCATAATACATCAATCACACCTCAATAAAGCTGTTATTTTTACAAAAATGAATAATAAACAATGATTGTTCCTAGATTCAGCCCCCAAGGATTCATGCTCAGTTTCATAATTTGTATAAATCGCTAAAAGCTTAAATAATTTTAAAAACCCTGATGCTGGTCACTCACACAGAGACCAAAACCAGCAAGCCGCTAGCAACAACCATTGCCAGCACCCCCGGGTATGCAGTCCCAGTGATGGCGGATGCCGGGGAACTTCAGCAGACGAGGCAAGAGTGGTCGCTCTTCCCCCAGCTCCTGGGACCTAAATGCCTAGCTCTGAGCTGTAGCCGGAAAGGAGGAAGTAGCAGAAGCCTCAGATAGCCAAGGACTGGTCCACGGAGCACATCAAAGGCACAGCTGCCAGAATGACCTGGACGGGATTCTGGCTGCTCCTGGGTCCCCAAGAGTGGACGAGAATACCAGTTTGTGACTGTCACTTCCAACACCCACATCACTCTTAAACCAAATTTTAGTGGATCGACACAGACTACAGAGAGGGCGGGGAGGATGGAAGTGGGAAGAGACGCTTTAGATGCAGGGATTAAGAATGTGCTGTTGACCACAGAGTGCTTTTCTCAGCAAATGTGGCAGGACCCTACCCTTCACTGTTCGGTCCTCCTAGTCCAGCCTCGGTTCTTACTAATCTTACTGTAGAGAAGTGTTTGAAGGGCTTTCCCCCTATTTTTTATTACTCTTGAAGACTTTGGGATTTTAGAGCACTTTTAAGTTCATAGCGAAATTGACAGGAAGGTGCGGAGATAACACATAAGCCCACACGCTCACACGTGCCCAGCTTCCCGTGGCCAATCCCCTGCCCAGGAGGTAGAATTGTCACAACTGATGAACCTACATTGAACCTACAATGATTTCTCACACAAAGTTCATCGTTTACATTACATCAAGTTCAGTCCTAGTGTTGCGCGCTCTATGGGTTTGAACAAAACTTGCAATAACATATTATCCATCATTACTGTACCCTATAGAGCATTTTCACTGCTAAAACTCCTCTTCTCCCACCTGTTTATCCCTCAAGACTCTGGCAACCACCAGTCTTTCTTTTTCTTTGAGTCGAGGTCTCACTCTGTCGCCCTGACTGGAGTGCTGTGGCACCCTCAACGGCCACCGCAACCTCGACCTGCTGGGCTCAGGTGATTCCCTCTGCCTCAGCTTTCCAAGTAGCTGGAACCACAGGCATGCACCACCACACCCGGTTAATTTTTTGATTCAATGTAGAGATGAGGTCTCGCCAAGTTGCCCAGGCTGGTCTCAAGTTCCTGGGCTCAGGCGATTCTCTTGCCTCTGCCTCCCAAAGTTCTGGGATTACTGGCATGAGCCACCGCGCCCAGCCACTGACCTTTCTTGATGTCTCCATAGAGACATTTTTCCAGGATGTCATACAGTTGGAATCACACAGGATGCAGGCTTCTCAAATTGGCTTCTTTCACTTAGTAATGTGCATTTAAGTGTCCTCCACGTTTTCTCTCATAACTTGCCACTTAATTTTTTGGTGCGGAATAACATTCCATTGTTTAAAGGTACATTCATTTACTTAACTCTTCACCTACTGAGAGATATTTTCATTGTTTTCAAATTTTGGCAATTATGAATAAAACTACTATAAACACCTGAGTGCAGGTGTTTATGTGGACAGAAATTTTCCATTCATTTGGGCAAATACCAGAGAGCATGATGGCTAGATTGTATGACAAGGGTATGTTTAATTTTTTAAGGCACTGCCAAACAGTCTTCCAAAGTGGCTGGAGCGATTTGCCTTCCCACCAGCAATGAATGTGTGTTCCTGTTGATCCACATCCTTGTCAGCACTTTTTGTTGTCAGCTTTCTGAATGTTGGCCGTTCGAATAGGTCGGTAAACGTTATCTCCTTCTTGTTTTAATTTGCATTTCTCTGGTAACATAGAATGTGGGGCTTTTTTAATATGTCTGCTTATTTGCCATCTGCATGTCATCCTTGTGCATTATCGAAATCTGTGTCCCAGTTTTTAGTTGTGTTTTGGAGTTCTTTATATAATCAGAATAGCAGTCTTTGGTCAGATATGTCTCATGCAAATATCTTCTCCCAGTCCACGGCTTCTCCTTTCATTCTTTTACTAGTGTCTTTCACAGGGAAGAAATAGTTCATTTTAATGAAGTTCAGTGTATCAGTCCTTTCTTTCACGGACTGTGCCTTTGTGTCATAGCTGAAAGTCATTAACAAACCCAGAGTCATCTAGTTTTCCTTCCAGGCTATCTTCTAGCAGTTTTGTAGTTTTGCATTCTGTATTTAAGTCTGGGATCCATTTTGAGTTAATTTTCATAAAGAGTGTAAGGTTTGTGTCTAGATTTAGTTGTTTTGCATGTGGATATCCGTGTGTTTGTTCTAGCATTATTTGTTGAAAAGACTACCTTTTTTCACATGTCAAATGTTTTCATTTAGAATATGGTCACATTATTACTAGAATGCTCAGCGGTCATTCTAATTCCTTTTAAAACTGACACAGCTGCAGACTTCAAAATTAACAGGCTAGGTAAAAAACAGGAGTAGAGACAAGTATTATTTTTAAGATCTTAGACAAGCCCTGCAGATGTATGCATTTTGCTTCCCTTTTACAGCCATGTCTTCATGGTCTGTATGTAATAGTCATCCACGTATCTCTCTCCACCTGTTGCTGAGAACTTTCTACCTTTCTTAGCTCGTATGTTTCCTTTTCAGCATCCCTCTCCTATTTTCTACCCCAGTTTTAAGTGTGAAATACAGTTGCCTCGATCAGTCAAGTACTACAGACTATCAGGAGAAAATGTTGCCCAGTTTAGCATTATCCAGTCTCTTGCCCTAAGGAAAAGGACCCCTTAGCTTGAAATCTTCTGCCTGCATCTCCCCATCAGGCTTGAGTATGATTCGTTTTTATCATAACTCTGCTATTAGATACAATGCTCCAGGTAGGATGTTGATTTCAAAATGTCTTTGACAAAGTTCCACACCAAAAGATACTTTTATATCAATTTTCGGTGAAGAGGGGTAGGGAGGACTGATCTGTCAGGGATAGGGAGCTGGCTTAGAGACAAGCAAGAAGACAAAGGGCCACTTTTCTTGCTTTGGCTGAAGACATGAATGTTTCTTGGGAAAGTAGAAAGCTGAAACAGTAGGGTCTGCAAGAATAAATCCTGGAATTAGTCTTATTTTATAAATGACCGCAACGGGTGTACACAAAGAAATCTCCAAGATTTCAAAAGATATTGAGATACTTTGAAACGTATAAAAAATAAGAAGCCAAATCTAAGCTATGTTTATAAGATGGCACACTCTAAGATAAAAGTTTCAGTCCCAGAAAAGAACCTGGGAACAAACTCAATATTTCTCTTTATAAAAAAGGACATCAAAGTTAAAGATATAATCAAGGAGGATCATTTGAAATAAAACAGAACACATTGTACTCTCCTGCACAAAAAATACCCCACATAAGGGGTATCATCCCATGTAACACTGTGCACCCTTGCTGACACCACACTTGAAGAAATAACAGCAGTGAGAAAACCCCACAAAAGGTAACTGAGGTAATGGCTGGTAAACAACGTGAAAACTGAACTCCAGCCAGAAAACATAAAATCTGAAAAGAGACTTGAGCTAAACCTGTTCTCGGGATGAAAGGCGTTATCTGGGCAAAAGGAGAGGGCACGACCAGCTTGCATTTTGCACAAGAGTGACTGCACTTTCCTGAGATAAAGGCATTTATGCCTGATGCTGTCAGGAGCACGTTTGGGGTACAGGCCTACTTCCCCAGAACTCTTTCTCTTTCCGCCTAACCCGCTGTGATTTCTCCTTTCCTGAATTCATTACACTAGTGTGTCTGAATCACTCATTTGCTCCCAACAGACAACGCCTCACCAGCGTTTTGCTCCTGGATGCTGTCTTCTTGGTTTTTGAGGTTGCCTTGCGAACTGGGAGAGTCCATGGGTGTTTTCATATCCACGTATCAGTAAGTATTGTACTTTGTCAACTCATTCACGTAACAAACAAGTATGGGAGAGATGAAATGCAGGTCTTAGGTAGAACACTAAAACTGAGAAGTGTTTCTTTGGCATCAGGAATAAGCAATTTGGGGATGCATCGGAGAAAATTTCATTTGGTAAGTAGTAAACATCACAGGAGTTGGTAAATGTCAAATATAGACAGTTGTCCCTCAGCACACACAAGGGAGTTTCACATTCCACAAACACTGTACTTTTGACGGACATCTTACTGAAAAACTCTGCATAGATGTGGACCCATTCAAACTGTGCTGTGCAAGCGTCAACTAGAGTTGATTTCAAGGATGTTTAAAGTCAATTAATAAATAATAACAATTTTTAAACTGAAAATATAGGTGTGTGCAGTATATCCCTGTGCCTTAAAAGTGATGTCAGGAAAACCTCAGTGCTCTATTATCTGATGTAGACTAATGGAGCAACCCTACAAGAAATAGCTAAATGAGCAAAAGTTAACGAAAAATGGTCTGAGACACAATCATTAGCAAGACAGTTTGTCACTGTTCCCTATGTCCCTCATCTTTATGACTCTAATAGCTGCAGTGCCTCGACCAGTCTGCAGCTGTAGACATCCAACCTGCCCTAGACAAACCTCCAGTTCCATCCCTCTTTGCTCATCAAACTCCTTATCCCTGAACGATCTCAGTGAATAAATTCCAATGAAATGTTTTATTCTACCTAGTAACAAGTATTTATTCTCGAGGAGACATCCGGAGATGCTGCAATACCCCACAGTGGTCTGATTAAAAAACACAATTGTTCTTCATCTTTTCCAAGACTCTAGTCTTTCTAAAATTAGATGGAGTCATACCAATGGTCAGGATTTTGTGTTCTGTGGGATAAGCAAAGCCGTGCTATTTTTTGTTTGTGTTTTGTTGTTGTTGTTTTTGAGTGGGCAAACAGCATATTTAAATACATACTTCTGTCCATATTTACAATAAATCCCAATAGTGAAGCAAAATGATAAACTAACTCTAACAAAAAACATTCAACTCTTTCTTTCACCTTCTCTCCATTCTTTAATTTTCTTTCACCCTAATCCCTAAGACACTTAGAATTCACACACTTCCTTACTACAAGCACCACCATTTTCCTCCAGGGGTTTTGTGTACTTTTCATTGCTTTAACTTACAACCATATTCATAATAAGCTGGAAAAAATCACATTTAAATTAGGACGCAGAGCATTAAAAACAAAGGAGGAATAAATGGTCATCAGTACCGCAAATCAATGTCTTACACATGCATGACCAAAAATCCACTGAACAAAACAAAAACATGCCATCCTCATAAACACTGACTCACTAGCCTAAGAAAATACAAACACTGGTAAGAAAAAGACTACAAATATGAATTCTCATTTTTGACCTTCCCTTTGCCTCAAAATAATTTGCATAGAACAGAATAAACAGAAGACAATGAATCAAAATAAAGTAGGTTCAGAAGATGAGGAGTTTTCAGATGGATTGTCCACATAGGAGTACTCAGTGAGGAACAATAAAAAAGCTAATAATGAATTTGGACACTTTCATGATTTGAGAGTTAGCCCAGGCAAGGAAATGAGGAGTATTATAAAAGCATTTTTGCTAAGAGTTCAACATTTTGGAGCAAGCTTGGTGGCCAAGTTTGGCGACATGACATTAGCATCATAAAATTGTAGAGCACTTGGAAAGCAGCATATTACACTGGAGATCACTACATTGGTTTGGCAGGCTCGGATCCTTTTATGAGGAAACATTTCCATTGCAACAGCAAACACAAAATTAAGGAGGGCAGATCCAATTTTCAGGACGCTTATGATCAATATATTGCATGATATTTCCTGTCATGTCACAGGGAGTTGGGAGCCATGCCTCTGTATGCAATGAGTATAAAGATCTGTGCAGTGAAAGGCATAAAGTATTTCTGCGGGTCAGTCCCCATCTCTATGCACAGCCTCAGCTCGGTCAAAGTATACAACAGTGATGAGGAAGGACAAAGCCAAAAACCCATTAATCCTAATGGTGGTGATAATCACATCATTTCCTCAGAGTTACTCACTAAATTTCTTCCAAAGGATGGAAAAAAGAAAGGAGGAAGGAGAGACAATAAAATTCGGGGCAAGTTACACAACCCAACTATTCTTTTGGATTATACCAATATGTATACAGACATGCACATAGAAAGAGAAAGAGAAAAATGCACAGAAGAGACACACCCCAACAGTTGTGTGGGAAACATTTATTTTCATATATGCATGTCTGTCATGGTAAAGTGGAAACAGTGAGACACACAGCATATGCCCGGAGGTCACCCTAAGGATGCTGGTCAGCTCATTGTTTAGAATAAAGATTACAAATCTAACCCACAACAAGTAGAAGCCTTAATATTGATCAATTGGCATACTTGGTATTAGTCATTATAAGAAAAACCAAGGCTATTACTAAGGTTTATCATGAAGAAAACTAATGATCTAGGCAAAGATTTTTATGGCTAAGACTTCAAAATCACAGGTACAAACACAAAAATAGACAAGTGGAACCATATTAAACCCAAAATATTCCGCAGAACAGAGGAAGCAATCAACAGGATGAAGTGACAACCTGTAAAATGGGAAAAGATATTTTCAAACTACTCATCCAACAAGGTCTAATAATCAAAATATACAAGGAACTCAAATTACTCAACAGCGCACACACACACACACACACACAATCCCATCAAAATGAGCAAAGGATCTGCATAAACATTTCTTAAAAGCAGACGTACGAATGGCCAACACATACATATATTTTTAAATGTTCAGGATCACTAATTATCAGAGAAATCCAAATAAAAACCACAACGAGATACCGCCTTGTGCAGGTTACAAATGGCCATTCTCAAAAAGACAAAAAGTGACAGGTGCAGACAAGCAAGGATGCAGACGCAGGGGAACACGTGTACACTGTGAGTAGAATGAAAGGCAGTACAGCCAGTGGGAAAACAGGGTGGTATTTCCTCAAAAAAACGATAGACGGAACTAGCCTGTGATCCAGCAACCCCACTATGGGGCATGTATCCAAAAAAAGAAAGTCGGTGCATCACAGGACACCTACACCCCCATGTTTACTGCAGCCCTGTCCACAGCCTCCAAGCTTTAGGCTCGCCTAAGTGTTCATCAACCGATGATAGATAAAGACAACGTGACATATTTACACAACGGAATACTGGTCCCTAAAGAAAGAATGAAGTCCTGTCATTTGCAGCAACATGGATGAAACTGGAGGTCACTATGTGACGTGAAAGAAGCAAGCACAGAAAGACAAACTTCGCATGTGCTCATTCCCAGGAGTTAAGAAAGTTGGGAGGAAGATAAAGCTCAGAGTGATGTTACCAGAGGCTGGGCAGGATGTGGAGGGGAGGGGCAAGAGCGTGGGTTAATGTGTGCATGCCTAGGGTGAGGCGGAAGGATTAAGTCCCAGTGTCTGACAGCAGAGCAGGGTGACTATGGTACAATACAGGGTACATTTCGAAATAGCTAAAAGAGAGGACCTGAAATGTTCCCAGGACAAAGAAATGATAAGCGTTTTAGGTGATGAATGTCCTAAATACTCTGATTTGATCATTATATATGTACAATTATCATGTATCAATTTTAAAACATAGCTTTTTTTTAAGTTATGGGCTACAATTCAGGGTTAGGTATATAAATGGTCATCATGTAGGTAAAGTTCGGGCCTCACTTTGGTCCCCACTTCACCTGGTTTGAGATCAGGTACCCTTATGGATGAAGTGTGCTTCCCTCCCCTAGCAGTTTCCCACTACTACCAATTCCTTTCTTACAGTATTATGATCATTGTTCAGGGTCCACCTATGAGTGAGAACATGTGGTGCTCAGTTCTTTGTTTCTGTGATAGATCGCTCAGTATGATAGACTCTAAGTCCATGCAAGTTGCTGCAAAGTTCATAATTTTGTCCTTTGTAGCTGCGTAATATTCCATCATTATATGTATCACATTTTTTAATCCAGTCCTCTTTCAGTGGGCAGCACAGTTGGCTCCAGGTTTTGGTATTGCGAATAATGCTGCAATAAACATGCAGGTATTTTTTTCATACAGTGATTTGAGTTCCTCCGAAGTGGGATTGCGAGGTCGTACGGAAGGTCAAGTTTTAGACCTTTTAGGAATTGCCAAACTGTTTTCCACAATTTGTATTAGTTTGCACTCCCACCGACAGTGTAGAAGTATTCCCTTTTCCCCGCATCCTCTCCAACATCTGTTGTTTTTTGAGTTATTGATGATGGCCATCCTGAGAGGAATTAGGTGGTATCCAGGAGAAAAAGCACAAAATTAAGTGGACAAACCCCTGGCAAATAGAATAAAGGCAAGAAGCAAATGCAAAAAAAAAAAAATGTGTATTTGGGACATCTATAGCTGCCCTTTAACCTGCCTAGTTTTATAGATTAGTAAGTGGATTTTTGTTTAAACAGAGGCTTAGCTTGTCAGTACATATTCTTCTCCCCTGCTTGGTAAAGAAATGTAGCCAATATGCCAAATCTGAATTCATTTCTATGTTTTCTTAAATAGAGAGTCTTGAGGTAATATTATCGTAAAAGAGTGATAAAGAAGAAAGTTAAACTGGACACAAATCTTTCAGTAAGACAAATAGAATAAAGGAATAATCAGAGATTGAACCAGAAAGTTGTTTCCCATGTGAAGAACAATATCCCTTTGCCTTCTTGAAACTACCTTTGTGGTACCTTGACAGAACAAAATGGTTCCACTTTCTACTCACTAATGAAATAAACAAGCGCGGCTCGAGAAAATATAAGTGAAGGAGGCGACTTTATGAAATGCAGAGAAAAGGAAACACCTTTGTGAGGAAACATGAACACGCTGAATTTTTCACAATCCCATATGTATAGCTTCAACTCTTTAGAAAGACGCACGTCCTTGTACTTAAGCACTTGTAACTGTTCCGTGTAAAAGGAGTTACACACCTAGGGCTGTCCTCTTGAGCAAGAGCCCGGTAGACCCTGGCCGGTACAGCAGGTAACTTCGAGATCCCTGTGATGACGCATCCTCATGGGGTAGGAAAACCGTCAGAGCCCAGCAGGACACTACTCTGACTCATCACCCAGATCTCAGTTCCATACACTGAATCAGTGAATCCATTGTAAGATATCTGTGAGTTTGGGAAACTATGCTTTGATTACTCAAAGAACCGAATGAATGTTTCCCACTTGGGTAACGATGTGTTTACTTTGCCTGGTTTGGATCAGAGCGTATTGGCATCGCAGCTATAAATATGAGTAAGTGGTCCCCATGTTTTTAGCCTATTTTTACTAGCATTTCCTCAAATAGTTTTGTTTATGGAATTTTACAGGTTGGCATGTGTTCCTTTCCATCCCTCTGTCCCAAGCCTGCTGGAAAAATCGGAAATATAAAAACCAAGCACCCTTAGCACACAGTTCTGTTAATTCAGTGTTTGCACCATATACAAAGCTGGCCAATACTTTTCTCACCACGCAAGCAAATATCTGACCTTGTGAGTGTCAGCTCCAGTTGAGGACTGAGATGTCTTCCCCTTCACACGTCTTCAGTTATGATGGTCAAGCCTTGGCAGAAAGTCTTCTGAACTACAAAACTCGTATCGTAGCCAAATGCAGCCTCAGACACAGCAGACCTAGGCTATTTAATACAGAACACTTCGAAGATCCTGTGGAAGGTGGAGAATATGGCGGAGAGAGAATAACTTTGCTTTCTCCCATCCTCTCTACCCCTTTCAGCGATTTTTTTTTATTTTAATTTTATTTTAAAGACGTGGGGCACAATTCAGGATTAGGTATACAAGTGGTCATCGTACAGGTAAATTTGGACCTCCCTTTGGTCCCCACTTCACCTGGTTTGAGATCAGCTACCCTTATTGATGTTATGTGCCTCCCACCATCCCCCGGCAGTTTCCAGCTACTGCCAACCCCTTCCGTATGGTATTATGGTAAATGTTCAGCGTCTGCTTATGAGTGAGGACATGTGGTCCTCTATTCTTTGTTTCTGCAATAGATCTCTCGGTGATCTTTTTTAAGGTAAAAAGAACGTGCAATGAAATGCCCAGAATCACCCCAGAAAGTTCCCAGGAAACCATTCCAATCCTTCCACCCCCACAGGCAACTACTGTCCTGATTTCCAACACCATATGTGGGTTCCGCCTGTTCACGCTCTTCATATAAACAGAATCATACAGTATTTGGTCTTTTGTATCTGACTTCTCTGGTTCAAAACACTGTTGTCAAGGTTTATCCATGTAGTTGCATTCATAGTTTATTCTTTTTGTCTGTCTTAATGGGCATTCCACGTGTGGTTAGTCGTCTGCAGTTGTTGTTGAGTGTGAAAACACCCCGGGAGAAATGAATTAAAAGGAGGGAAGGCAATTAAAAGGACAGGGGAGGAGAGAAGGGAGGGGAGCAGAGACTGAAATTCTCGTATTAAAGAGGCAGACAGGAGGATGGCGTTTGCAAGGAGCGGCCAGAGAGGTAGAAAGAATCAAAGAATTTGTTTTAAATGATCAGTGCTGTGCTATGGTATTAATAGATCAATGCAGCCTGGAATCCCAGCACTTTGGGAGGCCGAGGTGAGTGGATTGCCTGAGCCCGCGGGTTCGAGACCCGCCTGGACAACTTGGCGAGACCTCATCTCTACAATAAATCAAAGATCAGCCGGGCGTGGTAGCGCGCGCCTGTAGTTCCAGCTACTTGGAAGGCTGAGGTGGAA